>SJYV01015587.1:140375-171318 GCA_006410875.1 Neotragus pygmaeus | reverse complement strand
ATATATATATAAAACTGAATTGCTGTGCTGTACACTTGAAACTAACATGATATTGTAAATCAACCACACATCAATTAAAAAAATTTTTTTTTAAAGTGGGTGTGGCAATGTTCTCAAGGATTCCCAGGAGAGGATCCCCTCGGGAAGAAAGCAGACGTTGGCTGTCGCGGGACACGAGTCGCTGCGCTGGGCCTGTCTGTTCACCTGCAGTCAGAACACACGCAGACTGCTCAGGCGCTGCTTACATGTCTGCAGCAAGGAGGGAGCCACCTCCCCTGCTCGCTCTGGGAGCAGACTCATGGCCCCAGGCGTCTGGTCTCCTTCAGCTGGACCGCTGAGCACTGGGTGGGCCGGGCACGTCTCATTGCAGATGTCACTGCCTGTTTGTGGCGAGTTTTGTTTTGCTTTAACTTTAAAAGATTGCAGATGCAGATATGTTGTGACAGGCGGCGGGCAGCTTTCCACTGCTCTAGTCCAGCCTGTTCTTGAGACAGTGAGGTGATGAGTCCCAACATGTTTTGCAAAATTAATGATATGCCCAAGAATAGGGTACCCAGAGGAACGGAAAGAAGACCAACCAGGCAGCTGACACCTGGATTCCAGTCCTGTCACCACTGATCCTCTGGGATGAGCATAACCTTGAGCCAGCTGCTCAGCTGCTCTGGTTCCCAGGTTTTGCACGTGTGAAATGAGGGAGTGGGTTGCAGGATTTCTAAGATCCCTTTGCTCCCATCACTCTGTGATAATCCCACCATCATGTGGGCCCACCATACCATTTCATGTGTGTGTGTGTGTTAGTCAGTTGTGTGCAACTCTTTGTGACCCCACAGACTGTAGCCCACCAGGCTCCTCTGTCCATGGAATTCTCCAGGCAAGAACACTGGAGTGAGTTGCCATTTCCTTCTCCATACAGTTTCATGGCTTTCTCTGCTGCTGCTGCTGCTGCTGCTGCTGCTAAGTCGCTTCAGTCATGTCCAACTCTGTGCGACCCCACAGACGGCAGCCCACCAGGCTCCCCCGTTCCTGGGATTCTCCAGGCAAGAACACTGGAGTGGGTTGCCATTTCCTTCTCCAATGCATGAAAGGAAAAACGAAAGTGAAGTCACTCAGTCATGTCCGACTCTGTGTGACCCCATGGACTGCAGCCTATCAGGCTCCGTCCATGGGATTTTCCAGGCGAGAGTACTGGAGTGGGTTGCCATTGCCTTTTCCAAACTATTCAGTTAATGTGTTGAGTATGTTATTTATCTGTAAAAATTGACGTATAGTGAATTTACAATGTGGTGTTAATTACCGATGCACAGCAAGGTGACTCAGTTGTACAGCTACATACAAAAACTTCTTCTTCATACTCTTTTCCATTATGGTTTAGCACAGGAGATGGCATACAGTTCCCTGTGCTCTACAGTAGGACCATGTTGCTTCTGCGCTCCACACACACCGGCTCGCTGCTGCTGCTCCCTAGCTTCCGATCCGCCCCTCTGCCGCCCCTCCGCCTTGGCAACCGCAAGTCTCTTGTATATGCCCCTATTATTTCTGTTTCACAGCTAGTTTCCTGTGTGTCGTATTTTAGACCATCCAGTATGAAAACAGGGAAAAAAAAATGTTACCGATAGTTTCATCGGAAGAAATAAAACGCAGATTCTCACCTTTGGACATTTACTTTAGCATCGGCATCAGCAAGAACAAGAGATAAATAACATCTTGAATATCCTTCAGCAAATGATGCTGACAATGTTTTTGTCTGATTTAGACTTTGGAGCCACTGACAACAATGACAGGTTCTCTGCGGCTGTGATGTGGAGCGGGGGCTCGTGGAGCTTGTGAAGCTGCTAGGCTGGGTCTGATTCGATGCCCCACTTTCCAGCTCTGGCCCATCAGTGTCTCCTCCATTTGCTGGTTTCATCATGACACTTTTTCTAACTGCTACTTTCAACACCGAACCCAAATTTAGACATCGCCATGGGCCTTGGTGGCTCAGACGGTAAAGAACATGCCTGCAATGCAGGAGACCCAGGTTCGATCCCTGGGGCAGGAAGATCTCTTAGAGAAGGGAAAGACTACCCACTCCAGTACTCTTGCCTGGAGAATTCCATGGACAGAGGAGGCTATCCTCTGTTGAACATGACTGAGCAACTAATACTTTCACTTTCTTGTGAGTGGTTAGTCCTTCATACCTGCCAGTTCTAGGTGATGACTCTCTATTTTCTGCTGGCTTCTGCGTTCCCAGTATTTCCTTAACACAAAGGGGGCTTGACTTAGACAGGCATGTGTCAACTCTCACGGAATTACCCAGGTAGTTTCAAAAACATGCAGATGCCCAGACCCTAGTCTGGATCAGTTAACTGGTGTAAGGTGGTGCTCAGACATCAGTACAGAGATGGACAGAAACTGGTCTGTCTCTAAGAGTGATTATTTTGTGCAGGCAGCCTTGAGACCTATTGGCTTAGACCCCCCCGGGGCCACCTCCAGCCACGTGGTGGCCATGCAGTGTGGCAGCAGTCGAAGGAGTATGGCTGAGCTGACCACTGAGTCCACACCGTGACCACCTTGTGGAAGCCCGTGATCCATGTGCCAAGATCCTCACCTCAGCTTCCAACACTGAGACAGCATTGGACCCTGCTCGGAAATGCAAAACCAGACACGGCAACTTCATTTTCATAGCTCGTAATCAAAATAGTAAGGGTCCAAGACTTCATTTCAGAAACATGTTAATAAAAACACATGAATGCAATCCAAAATCCTTAGTGTTTTAATTACATTCCTGTTTCGAACACGTGTCTTCAGTGTTCTAACACTGGAATCTTTTATTTTGGGTGCAGTTTGTAGTTTTGCTCCAAAGCTGCTACCAGAAAAGAAAACCCCAAAATTGCAAGAAAAGAAGCCACTCAATAAATAAAACTATAGTTTCTTTTTTAAAGGCAAAGCTAGGCCACATGTGAGTTTGAAGTGATTGTTTTCTCAATTTAAACAAGAAGTGAAAACTTCACTTTCAGCTTGATGAGTCCAATACTCAGGCAGCAGATAGACAGGGGGAGGATGGAGAAATTGTTTAAGCATTTTCCAGATGCTTTTGTGTCACAAGCAGTGTTATGCATTTACCCACCCATGAACAAGCTTGCAGGAGGCCAAGGCCCAACAATGCCATTCTTTTCCCTTTGAATGACTGCCTGTCTCAGAGTGCAAATGTGACTCGTAGTTTTTCACAGTTTGCAAAATCCTGAAAAAAGAGAGAAGGATACACCTCTATCTTAAAAAAAAACACAAAACACGGATTCATGTTTGTATCTGAGATACTGTGCTGTGCTGTGTAGAGATGCTCAGTCACACCCCACTCTTTATGACCCCATGGACTGTAGCCCATCAGGCTCCTCTGTCCATGGGGATTCTCCAGGCAAGAATACTGGAGTGGGTTGCCATGTCCTCCTCCAGGAGATCTTCCCAACCCGGGGATCAAACCCAGGTCTCCCACATTACAGGCTGATTCTCTACCATCTGAGCCACCAGGGAAGCTCAAAAATACTGGAATGGGTAGCCTATCCTTTCTCTAGGGGAACTTCCCAACCCAGGAATCGAACCAGGGTCTCTTGCATTTCAGGCAGATTCGTTACCAGCAGAGCCACCGGAGAAATCCTTTTAATCTTATTAATACAATAGAAAGTTACCAATAAACTTCATTAGGAAAAAACCTACAAGGATTTTGATTATATAGAAGGCACATCTAAAGCCATGTGGCCTGTTCTCCTGAAGCTAGCTTGTCTGCCTCACTTCCCCAATTTTCCCATGTATCATCATTCTTCCAGTCATCTGATTTTGCTTGGAGGAACTGCTTTTCCCATCCTTACTTCCTCCAGCCAGTCATCTTCCTCTTTGCCCACCACTGCTGTGAGCATTGTGATGGAGACCCTCTGCTTCTCCTACCTGGCCTCTAACGTGGACCCTCCTCCCCCAACTGGTCTCCTGGCTTGAGGCGGCCTTCCCAGCAAGTTACCATAAGCTCCATGGCCAGATTAAGCTTTTTTTATCATACATTTTTTCTTTAACAAGCATTGATTTTCATATAATAGAAAAGACCATAAGCTTAGATGTCAGAGAATTGCATTTAGATCCTGGTTCCAAAATTGACTAGCAAATCACTCGACTCTTCTGAGCCTCAATTTCTCATCTACAACATAGAAAGAAAACTCAGATTTTGGGAACTAATATGTACAAAATGCTTTGTGCAGTGTCTGGAATACACTCTGTAAACGATTACATTTAAAGGATTAAATGCAAAATCACAGCTACTTCCAAGTTCCACTGCTATTCCAAACTGTATTCACACACTTTGTGCTAAAACAACTCAGCTTTATTTATTGCCCAAGACGTTTTCTGACCTTGCCTCATTTTTCAACTTCTCATTTTGAATCTGGTGCTAGGAAGGCTCAGTTCTAGTCCTTTAAAGTCCCCTCCTCCAGAAATTCTTCAGAAACTGTCTTGACACAGTGCTTTCTCCCAACAGTTCCTACTGAACTCCCAACAGTTCCTACTGCTGAGACATTTCTCTGTGGGTCTCTCCTGTGTCTGCGTGTCTTTTGAGCAGAGGCGCCGGCAGGGGAACTGCTTTTGTTCCAGACGAGGAACACCCTTCTAGGGTGTTTGTACACTAGCAGCTTTGGAAGAGCAAAGGGCAAGGACAAGTTTGTTTACTGTCCAGTATAGCAAACATAATGTCTCTTTTCAAGGCAAAAGTCAAACAGGCTTACTGTCCTTGTAAAAGCCTTGGGTTCCCCACGCTCAGATTTGGGTTCTGCAGTGCAGTTACTGTGAATGTAAGGTCGCTGGCTCTCTTTGCATCACCCAGTGGGAACTGGAGCTTAGGGAGCCTTGCGAAGCACGCTATTCTGGCTACTGCTGTTGCTGTGAGTAATATATTCCTTTGTCTGGTTCCTTGGGTTGTCTGCCAGCACCCATGAAACTGCAGCTGGGTAACTTGTTAGCCTGCAAGTAAGATAAAACTCCAGACCCTTCACGTTTCTTGACAACTATTGTTGTCATTGTTATTGTTACTTTTAGTATTAGAAAAGTATCCTAAATACTTTTTCATAACAGTCCACTCTTTCCTCCCCATTTTTCTTGCCTTTGGTTTGTGGAAAGATTGATTTATAGAGAAATTGGTTTGCGCAAAAAAATTTCTTTTCTTGTGGAATATTCTGAATCATGGATTGAGCTGATCGTTTCCTGTGATGTCAATTATCTTGTTTCTCTGTACTATGTATTTCTACCCCAAATATTTTTCATATTGGCCTTTTAGCTTCCAATTACAGAATCTCCAGACCTCTCTTGAAGCATTTGACTCTTGGTTATGTTTGTTTCTAGTCTCTGTTATTACATTAAATTTTTTGTTTTATGTATGGACAAGACTTCTTTTGATTTGTCTTAAGGAAAAGATTCTCCCACCCTTCCTAGTGAACATCATGGCTAGAGCAATAGCAACTGCTGAATGAAAGTTCACGGTAAAATGATTAACGGATGAGTCTGATCAGCCAGGGCTTCCTGGGTAGGACAGTGGTAAAGAATCTGCCTGCCACTGCAGGAGACGCAGGAGACTCAGGTTCGATCCTTGGGTGGGGACGATCCTATGGAGGAGCAAATGGCAACCCAGTCCAGTATTCTTGCCTAAAATGGACAGAGGGGCCTGGTGGTCTCCAGTCCATGGGGTTGCAGAGTGGCACAGCTCTCAGGGACTGAGCACACGCTCACTGATAGACAATAGCCGCCTTTCCCCCTCTCTCCACCAGAGGGCGCATTCCACAAGCAGGAGCATCCCAAACCTGAGCTCTTGGCTTTGAATACCTGGTGTCTGTGCACCATACATTTATTTAGCTAAGTGAATTAGTAGGTGTATAAAACGTATTATCAAGTGGAGCCTTCGTCTGGTTACACTTCTTTCTACACAGGAGCTCCAACTGAAACTGGAGTCGCTCAGTCGTGTCTGACTCTGTGACCCCATGGACCGTAGCCTACCAGGCTCCTCTGACCATGGGATTTGCCAGCTAAGAGTACTGGAGTGGGTTGCCATTTCCTTCTCCAGGGGACCTTCCTGACCCAGGGATTCCACACTGCAGGCAGATGCTTTACTGTCTGGCCACCAGGGAAGCGAGGCCAATGAAACCTCTCTTTCGACTGTGATTTTGTTAGGGGAAGCACACTGATTGAAACTGCCCACTCTGGCCAGCCACCATAGTAACCATCGTCATGAGTTGTTTTAGGACAGGAGGTCCTGGTAAGGAACATGGAACTAATAAGCCACCACCAACCGGGAGAGTTCAGGAAAGGTCAAAAAAGTGACACCACATGTCCAGCTACCTCCCAGAATCCTCCTCCCTGGCATCCATCTTGGCTGAGCAAGGCGTGCACCACCAGGAAGGACTCTGAGTCAGAATGATTGGCTAAAGATCGCTGGAAACTCCTCCCGTCACCATAAAACCCCGAGACGTCGAGCCACGTGGCAGAGCAGATCTCATGGGTTCCCTTACCCTGCTGCCCTCCACCAGGGCGCCCTTTCCCAATAAAATCTCTTGCTTTGTCAGCACATGTGTCTCCTCGGACAATTTATTTCCGAGTGTTCTAGATAGAGCCCACTTTCGGGCCCTGGAAGGGGTCCCCCTTCCTGAAACAATTTCATTATCTCTGCATTTCAGTCTACTACCTAGTGCATTTGAAGGCCAAGACCAAATCTTGAGCATTGGGTTCCTGTGATTTTTCACATTTTCCCACTAATCTGAAAGTATATGTCAAGCACACAGTCCTCACTGCTGACACACAGTACAGTGACCTGGCTAGGGGTTCTGGACCTTCTGTTACTTGGATAGTTGCAAGCTAAATAGATTCCCAGTCCCTTGAGGTCTAAGGATGACTCAAACTGTTGAATCTTATGGAAATGAAAAAGGAAGTGGGAGAATGTTGCTTTCTGAATGCTTAAGAAAATGTGTTGTCTTCCATCTTTTACACTTTGCTTAAGGAGTTTAGAGCTAACCGAATAATCTACTTCCCACAGCACTTGACTTTTATTAAAGCTAAAGGGTTCATCCCAAACAGACACTGTATTTGGATACACTGTTTTTTTGGTTTCACAGCTTTTCATGCAATGGCAACTTTTTGAGGTCATGTGACATTGACCTTGTGACACTGAATATAATGAATAAGATGAGTTACTGTTTTCTGCTCCAGAGTTGGTCATACTCTGACAGAGGTGGCGGGGCAGGGTGGGAGAGGGGGTTCTGTAATGAAAGTGAGAAGCGGCACCAAGCCTGTGGGCTCCCCTGAAATAGTCCTTTGTGAGGAAGCAAAGCCCTTCAGGACGGCAGGAAGACACGGCTTCCCTCTTCCTTCCTTCAGGAATGCCTTTGGTCTCTGATTCTTCAGCTTTCCTACTGCCTGGTGTGGGTCTGCCTGCTACTTCACGCTATTTTTTTTTTTTTTCTTTTGCATAATGTTCACCACATAAGGGAGAGGGATCTGGGTAAGACCCCCAGGCCATTGAGTCTGAGGCCATTACCTGCCGGATCCTTACCCAGATCCAGCGAGGGGTATATCCCTTTAAGTCACTACAAATTGCCATTGTTACGGCCCCACTGAACACGTATCATTAGTACAGGTGAACTGTCAGTGTGAAACCCAGCTTCATGTTAAATCCTCAGTCCTGAGAGGAAGTGCTGCCTTTAGAGCTGTTTTCATAGGCCTTTGTTAGACAGTGAACCTCTCCAGTTACCGGTGCCTCCTGCCTTTGTCTTCCAAAGCACCTGACTGGGGAAGAACAACTGCTTAACGACGTGAAAGTTCTCTATGAGATCAACTATTCACTGACTCAACTTATGCCCACAGCTTTAGGCACACGGAGACTCAGCTGATATACTGCTGCTTTGCAATTTTAATGTTAAAACATTTTGGAGACAAAATCTCTTGGGAGATTTGAGGGAGCGGAGTGGCCACACAAAAATGTTTCAAGTATCAGGTACTGCCTGACAGAATTTTGAGGGGGAAGCCTCTGTGTAGTTATCTTGTATCCACTACTGTGGATAGACACATGTAAGGTGCTGCTTGGTGTGATTCAACTTGCTTAGAGAACCCCAGTCTAAGGGAGAGGATTCGGATGCCTTTTCTGGGAATCCATGCAGGTGCTTCCTCTCTTTACACCCTTGGTGACTGTGGTGGCTTCTTCACTAAGTCCTGTCCGACTTTTTTGACCCCATGGACTGCAGCCTGCCAGGCTCCTCTGTCTATGTGATTTTCCAAGCAAGAATACTGGAGTGAGTTGCCATTTTCTTCTCCAGGGGTCTTCGGTACCCAGAGATAGAACCCGTGTCTCCTTCATTGTAGGCGGATCCACCAGGGAAGCCCTTTCCCAAAGGAATATGCAAGGGCTTTCTTCACCAAGACCCTTAAAAGCTCACTCTGGGGACAGCTTGCGCACAGCCTAAGAGCTGGAGCATTCAGGCTGGCTGAGTCTAGGTGTCTCCTTCCCACAAAGGAAGTCATCAGGAGCTTGCGAGGGACTATGGCCTACCGCCAGGAACGCCGGCTGTGCTGGCCTCAAGCAAATCACCGAGGAGGCCGCTTTTGTCCTTTTATAAATTAAGGATGGAGCTGTACACTGCTCTTCTTCCTGAAATGAGCACCTCCTTTTTTGCCTTCCCCTGACCTGAACCTCTCAGCAGCTTGGGGGGCAAGAATTTCTAAAGGCGACTACTTCATAGGCGCATAGAAAATTTATGTCACCTCCACAGACGTTCCTCCGCCCTGTCGCTTCGCTTCTCAGTCAATCCTGGGAGTCTGATCCATGGATGACACGTTTTCCCGAAATTCACCGACACCCGTCAACTTGCAGCCTGTCTGTGTCTACGTTCTGGAATTTAGAAGTCAGGGATCGCGCTCACCGCTAGACGGAGATGTTGGACAAGAAAGCTGAAGCTCGGGACCCGCCAGGAACCCAGGAGTCGAAGGGAGAAGAGGTGGGAGCAGTGGATGGGAAGAGTGAGGTGTGGGAGATTCCGGATGCAGCCTGAGGAATAAAAGCCAGGGGAAAAAACCCCCCCAAAACAAGCACGATGAATCCAACCGGCGCTGCCTCAGTTGATAAATATCATTCAGTTCAGTTCATTTCAGTCGCTCAGTCGTGTCTGGCCCTTTGCGGCCCCATGAATCGCAGCACGCCAGGCCTCCCTGTCCATCACCAACTCCTGGAGTTCACTCAGACTCACGTCCATCGAGTCAGTGATGCCATCCAACCATCTCATCCATAAATATCATTAATTTATTGCAAAAACTAACAGGTTCCAAGGCGGGTATTAAGAACTGAATGCACTACTGAACGGGGAAGATGGTTTACAAGGNGAAAGAATGATGCTAAAGCTGAAACTCCAGTACTTTGGCCACCTCATGCGAAGAGTTGACTCATTGGAAAAGACTCTGATGCTGGGAGGGATTGGGGTCAGGAGGAGAAGGGGACGACTGAGGATGAGATGGCTGGATGGCATCTCGGACTCGATGGACGTGAGTCTGAATGAACTCCAGGAGTTGGTGATAGACAGGGAGGTCTGGTGTGCTGCGATTCATGAGGTCGCAAAGAGTCAGACACGACTGAGCAACTGAACTGAACTGAACTGAAGTGGCTATTTGGAGTCTTTTGAGTTTCCATTCAAATTATTTGTTCTTGTTCTGTGAAAAGTGAAAAATGTCATGGGTGTTTTGAATGGGACTTCATCAATCTGTAGATTGTTTTGGGTAGTATGGATTCTTCCAATCCATAAATACATTTTAACAATATTCTTCCAATCCATAAACACAGTATTTCTTTCAATTGTGTCATCTTCAATTTCTTTCATCAATGTCATACTTTTCAGGGTATAGTTTTTTTCACCTTATTGGTGAAGTTTATTTTCAGGTATTTTATTTTTTTGATTCAACTGTAAATGGAATTTGTAAAATTCTCTTTCTGATAACTTGTTATTAATGTATAGAAATGCCATTAATTTCTGTAAATTTTTATCCTGCAACTTTACTGAATTCATTTATTAGATCTAATAGTTACTTATTTATTTGATAGAGCCTTTAGAGTTTTCTATATAGAATCATGTCACCTGCAAATACAGCTTTACTTTCTTTCCAGTTTGGATGCTTTTTATTTCTTTTTCTTGACTACTATTGCTAGGACTTCCCATTCTACGTTGAATAAAAGCTACAGGAGTGGACATCCTTGTTTGGTTCCTGATCTTAGAGGAAAAGCTTTCAGCTTTTCACCGTTGAAAATGATGTCAGCTGTGGGTTTATAATATATGGCCTTTATTATGTTAAGGTATGTTCTCTGTATATCCACTTTGATAGTTTTTTAAAATCATAAATGTTGAATTTTGTAAAATGCTTTTTCTGCATATATTTAAATGATCATATGCTTTTTATTCTTCAGTTTATTAATATGGTGTATCACATTGGTTGGATGTTAAAGCATCCTTATATCCCTGGAACTAATTCAACTTGATCATGGTGTGTATTTAATATAATGTATTTTAATACATTGTTTTAATATATTGTTATAATCTTTTAATATATTGTTGAATTCAGTTTGCTGATATTTTGTTGAGTATTTTTGCATCTTGGTTCATTAGGGATATTGGGAAGTAATTTTCTCTTTTGATAGTGTATTTGTCTGGTTTTGGTATCAGGGTAATTGGGGTTCTATGAAATGAGTTTGGAAGTGGTCCTTCCTCAGATTTTTTTTTTTTTAGAATAACTTGAGGATAGGTGTTAACTTCTTTGAATGTTTGACGTTCGTCCATACTGGTTGCAGCTGGTGTGCTGGGTTGAGGTGATGAGGCTTGGGGTGCTTGCCCAGCCTAGTTATGGGTTCGTGAGTTGGTCTCCGTATGGGGTAGGTAGGGCTCAGGANGGTTCTATGAAATGAGTTTGGAAGTGGTCCTTCCTCAGATTTTTTTTTTTAGAATAACTTGAGGATAGGTGTTAACTTCTTTGAATGTTTGACGTTCGTCCATCCTGGTTGCAGCTGGTGTGCTGGGTTGAGGTGATGAGGCTTGGGGTGCTTGCCCAGCCTAATTATGGGTTCGTGAGTTGGTCTCCGTATGGGGTAGGTAGGGCTCAGGGTGCTCTCCTGTCTTGGTTGCTGCTGTTCTGTTGTGCAGGGAAGGGGGACTCAGGGTGCTTACCCATCCTNTGAGGCTTGGGGTGCTTGCCCAGCCTAGTTATGGGTTCGTGAGTTGGTCTCCGTATGGGGTAGGTAGGGCTCAGGGTGCTCTCCTGTCTTGGTTGCTGCTGTTCTGTTGTGCAGGGAAGGGGGACTCAGGGTGCTTACCCATCCTAGTTGTGGCTCAATCTCTGTGTAGGGTGCCAAGACTGGTTACTACTTGGACTGCTTGCAGAGCCAGCTGTGGTCTGTGCACCATTTGAGATGGAAGGACTCAGGGCACTTGTCTGGCTCAGTTTTGGTGGAGCCTTCATTCTTGATAATGCCATTCAGTGCTCAAAACCTTCCATGGCTTCACTGGTTAACAGTATAGTCGTCTCTTGAGTTGAGGGTCAGAATCTTCCATGATCAAGACCCAAGGAAAACTTCGATGCTACCCACTAGTATTTCTGGTCTCCTCCTTCCAGTCACATGGGTGATTGTCCTTCCAGCACTTTGACATTAGTCAAGGCCATGAAGTTTGATTTTGCCAATGAAATGTGAATAGAATTGACATAGGTCTTATCTAGGTGGAAATGTTTAAGAATTGGAGAGTCACTCTTCATGGTTCTTCTTCCCTTGCTCCAACNAAAAAAAAAAAAAAAAACCTGGCCAAATAAAAACCCCAGCTGGAAGAGACATTTAGTTGACTTAGGGGTACGATGATCTCTGAATTAGCCATCACCCAGGCAGGATGAAGTCATGTGGGGCCTGGGAAGGCCCTTCACCGGGGATGCTAAGCAGGTCCGGCCTCCAGGCAAACAGGACCCTCTTTAAACTTCAACTCGCTCTCACTGCCCCGATTGAACTGCTGCAGACGAACTTGACTTCTTCCACTGCTCCACAATAGGGCCCATTCTCTGTCCGGCTGGGCCCTGTGGTTATTAAGGCAGAGCGGGTCGGGTCCTGGCCCAGGTCCAGGCTCCAATTCTAACCTGGTTCCAGGCCCGCCCGGACCCGGTTCTGATGCGGTTCCTGTTTCCTCTGGCAGATCCCTTCATGTGGCTGTGAGCCCGAGGCGGAGCATGCGGACCAGGCTTCCCCCAGCGCTCGCCGCCCTGGGCGCGGCCCTGCTCCTGTCTTCCGTCGAGGCAGAAGGTAAAAGGCTTTTCCCTCCTCCTCCCCGTGACAAGGTAGAAGTCTAGAAAGGAAAGAAAGAAAAAAAAAAAAAGCAACCCTTCCTTGCTACTGTGGCTCCGTCTGTTTCGCCTGCACTTCGTGTGTGTTCTCCCGGGGTTTCTCTGCTTCGGAGGAACGCCCGCTTCTCTGCGGTTCGCCCACCTCCCAGCTTTCGGGTCCCGCTCCCTCCCGTCTTCCGCTTCCTCTGTTCCGTGGCGCTGTGTGCTCTCCTTGCGCTTGTCTCCGGTGTGCTGTCCACACCGCCACCGCCGCTGCCGCCTTCGGAGCGAGGACCAGCCGTCCGGGAGGGGGCGACGGCTGCACCCGGCTCTGCGGACCCGACGCCCCGAGGGGGGTACCCTGGAGCCCGGAGCGCCCGGCGCGCTCCTCGTGCGCGTGGCTGGGGGAGCCCCTGGCTCGGGGCCGCGGCCTCGGTGACAGCACCAAATAAAAGACTCCAACAGCGCCGGCTCTGCGCCTCTGTGTGTTTTGTGGGGAGTCCGGTCGGCGCGGCGGGCGGTGCGGGCGCGTGAGCAGCCAGAGCGCCCCGGGAGTGGGTGGTCGGTAGCGATCCGGGACCCGGGGAGTGCTGGCAGTGGCCGGGTTGGTGGGGTCGGGTGGCTGCTGTCCCTGTTTGGTTCGCTGCGCCCCGGGACGCCTGGCCCAAGCCCAGACCCAGCCCCGCGCGCACAGGTTGGGTCTGGGCCAAGGTTCTTAACCCAGGGAGCTGGTGGGAGCCTGGCAAACCGGGCATCACCTCCCCCAGCCCTCCTTCTCCCAGCTTCATCCCTGGGCGCTGAGTCTTCTGAGCCTCACAGATGGGCTCAGGGCCCAAGGGTCTGGAAAAGCTCTATAGGCTCCACCCCTCAGAAAACGAAGGACTTTTGCTAGGTTTTCAACCTTATTTCATTCTTCCTGTTGTGTGCATTTGATGCCTTCATTTGTCAGGATTGGTGGAACAAGCCTTTTCTGGATATTAACCCAGTAGGGGCTCCTGTGTTTCCTCAGTTATCATGGGAGATCTGACACACTAGATTATTGTTCTGCAAGGTAAATGGGGTACTATCATGAAAGTCAACTTAAAAATATGCTCTTTTTTTTTTCCAGTAAAGAAATGCTCCTGATGGAGTTAAGGAAGAAAAGCAATATTTCTGGGTGGGGCAATGTGGAAGTTGGGGGTGGGGTTCAGAGGGTGAGGCTTATTTAGAGGTTGTGGTGAAGTAGAAGGGTTTCAAGACAACACAGATTTTCCAAAAACTTTCTGTTGTGTTCGGTTCTCTGGTTCAAGACCGCAAGTACAAAAAACTTAAGATTAGGAAAAGCAGAGTCTTCAAAATATACAGCATGTTCATAAAAGTAAGGGGAACTTGCTGGCTCTGCTTATCTGATGAATACTTCATGAATGTAGAGGCTTTTCAGAGCGGCCTCTGTGAAGTAATATTCAGATGAGAGTGCTTTTAATGTTCCTCTCTGTGTCGTTATGAGGAAGGAATTTTCACTGGAGGAACTTCTGGAAGCCCCACTCAAGATATTTTTAGATAATTCACTAAAGTGGCCTATTTATTGCTCATTAAGAAAATAGTTATTTGAAAATCAGAAAGAGTTGTGAATTCTTAGGACAAGGATTGGAAATGATGTAAGTGGAAAAAAATCAGTTCTCAATTGGATAATAGTTAGCAAAGTGCAGTTGAAAAGAACATTTTGCTATCTACATTATTGATTATTTCCGTATTTCTCATAATTTATCTTTTAAGTTTGTATTTATTTCCACATGATATAGCTCTTTCTTTTGCTTTCTTTAGCTGTTCTCTTCTTGTCTCTCACCCACTTAGGTCAGCATTTAATAATGATATGTTAATAAGATTTTTTATTTGAAGGGGACCTCATTCTCCGGTTTGGCACTGTCAAATAGAAATATATTGTGAGCCACAAATGCAAGCCACACATGCAACTTAAAATATTCTGACTGTGACATTAAAAAGGGAGAAAGAAACAGGAGAAATTAGTCTTTGCAACATATTTCACTTAACCTACTATATCCAGTGTGTTACCATTTTAACATGTAATCAATATAAAACTTATTAGTGAGATAGTTTGCATTTTTTGTAGTTAGTCTTTGAAACTGGGTGTGTATTTTACACTTGCAGTGCATTTCATCCAGACTGGCCACATTTCAAGTGCTTGATCGCTGCATGTGGCTTGTGGCTCCAGCGCTGGAGGACTGGCTCAGTGTTAATTGCCAACTAAGTGGGCCCAGGAGGCTGGGAAGGGCTACCAAAATTTGTAGCCAAGGCGTTTCTGGGGACAATGGGCTGCAAACAGAAGTTCTCGGAATCATTTCTCTTGATACATTTCAAAACTTCAGCTGGCAGCCCTGCTTCTTGAGATGTCATTTTGACCTTAATTCTAACGTAGCCATTGTCACTTTTCTTTCCCTTTTCCAACTTGCACTCTTGCCTTCATACTATTTTCCAGTCAATTTCTACTTAATTTTTTTATGTGTGGAAAGTTCCATACCTTTAATTAAAACAGTTTGGCATTCACTTTTTGCATTTATCCTTTTTTTTAAATATAGGAAGTACCACCTTTGTCATGTTATTTTAGTCTACGTACTTATGTGACAAACTTTATTTTTCATAATTAGTATTTTCTCCCGTAGAAATAAGAGTGAAATGATTTTTCTTTTATTTATTTATTTTTGATTTTTTTCTTTTGATAATTTTTAGCTGCAGCATAGACTGTATTAGCCTTATAACTTGGCCAGCTCTCTGTAAGATCTAAAATGTGTGAGTTCGTTTTGGTTCCTGTATAATACTGTACATTAATTGCCATTTAGAAAATTTAACACTTCACATTTAAAGGCCAATGGCCAGTGTTCCCTGAGAATTAGACACCTTTCTAATTAATCTAAATTTGAGGTGATTGTATGTTTTATGAAAAACAGTTGTAATTTTAGTGACTCTGATTTGTAGTTCGTAACATATAATGAAATATTGGGCATTTTTAATTCATAACTGAGTAGAGGCTATAAGCTTTAATTATCTTGTATCTAGATTAAGAGGCAAGTTAATGCATATTTCTATAATCCTGTGTCTAACTTACAACAGAAATTTCAAACTAGATGGGAATGTACAGTTATCTATTCGAGTTTTCTCATTCTCCAAATGAGAAAATGAGGACCAGAGAGGCTGAACGGCTCAGTTAACGAACGTGATGCCTAGGGGCAAGGCACAGGCAAGCCCAGGTCTTTAGTCCAGGGCCATGCTAGTCTGCGCCCGTTGCACTGGTTTCCTGCTTGGCAGTGGGTCAGCCCTGTCAGTCTAATGAAAGAATGCATTTTGTAATCTGCACAGAATAATTTTATTGCTTGTCTGAAACTTTTCAACTGCTTATTTTTGGTATCTTAGAAACACAAATGAAATAAATCTCTGTATCATGGCAAAGGTCATTTAATTTATACTAGCTTTGGACAGTAAATAAAAATTAGTGTCTACTGAATATAGTCAAAAGACACTTTGCTTGCTCCATTAAAGTAGTACCCTTCTCAGTATTGCTATCACAAAAATTAGACTAAAGGTCTTACTGGTTCATCAAGATGGTATTTTAGCAGTTTGTTCTTGGTTTTCCTTATCTTTAATACACTTCATACACTTACCAAATCTTATTAAACTAATCTCCTCCCACCTGTCCATCCATCCTTGCACTGTTGTTAAACTCTTGGACATATCTTCCTTTTGAGTGCCATAATGAATAACAATGTTTTGTAAAAACTGTATATCAAGATAGACACTGGTTTTAAAAGTGCTTAAACAAGTTGTAAAGTTAATATACCAAACTTTATCTGTATCTGAATTGGAGATGTCTGAATAGCACATATTTATTGTTAATGGGGCATGAAATAAAGGTTTTTCATAGAGTAAGTAAAATACTTATGTATATTTTAATAGCCAAATTCATATCAATATTGGTTTCTAAAGTTAATCTTTCATGCAAACATTTCTTATCTAATAAGCCAGTATGGTAGAAAACTGTATGTTCTGTGGAGTCAGACTATGGGGGTCAAAGTTTTGCTGCTTATTTGCTGCTGTGTTAACCCTTCTGAATTTCACTGATTCATCTGTGAATCAGATAATAAGGCCACTCTGCTGGGTGGTCATGAGAGGAGAGAGAGACTATATAAAGTGACCAACTCTACCTGTCATAGAAAAGACACTCAGCAAAATCTAGCTATTATTATCATTGCTAAAAAGTCCTAAATCCTGCCAATTTATGTAAAAGATATATCGGAATGTAGCTTTGATAGCATAGCCTTTTGATAACAAAGAGCATTATTCATAAATATGAACTTAATCTGTTAGTGTTATGAATACTTAAAACTTCAGTTTCTTCACTATCAGTATTCAATTTTATGAATATATTAATATACCTGATTGCTACCTTATTCATTTATAATTACACTTCTATTTATCTTCATTCCTGTTCATATTCTACACAACTATGACTGTTTGCAATCACAATCCCTATGTAGATAGTTTTATTAGAACTATTCTGGCATCTGCATTCACTGTTTATAATGATACAAAGGCAGTTGTGAATTACTTTTATATAAAATAGAAGACTTTTGAAGTTAATGAAAATATATTTTGCATTGATTCAAGTCAACAGGGGTCCACACTCACACCTGCTTTATTATGTTTTTTTCATGAAAAAACAAACAAAGTACATAGAATGGCAAGCCTAAAAGATTTTGCAAGTGGTAAAAGTGGCGAGAAGAAAACAGCAAAGGGCCGTTTGTTGCACATATGCTGGTCAACCGTCCTTTATTACCTTTGATCCCCAAGTACCACATCTGAGTTTCTGTGAACACCTTAAAATCCAATTGTTAAAGACTTTTCCCAACAGTCAATTTTTCAGTTTTTCTGGAATCCTGGTCATTTGGAAATCAACAAGGTGGGCTGCTGCTGCCCTTCAGCAGTTTTAGCCTAGTGTCTGCTGCTGCAGGTCAATTTCCTTGCAAGGTTGGTGGTACTGTTTTTCCATGTACTGATTTTTCAAAAGCATGCTCAGGCCAGTTGCATCTGCCTTTGCATTAAATTTGTCCTGAGCCATTGCTACTGAAATAATATTTTATAATGATATTCTTAATACCTATTGTCCTATTAACATCTGTTGCATGCTTGTTATACTAAGTGATGGCTACCGGGAAACCTCGCAATACGGTTACAGACAGCAGAATGTTGAATAATTAAACTATGCATGTAGATTAATAGTCTAATCTCACTGCCTGTGTATGGATAGTAGGAAGATAACATCCATTCCATTACTAGTGTATACAGTAGAAATAAAAAGCCATCTCCTACAGCTGGAAACAGCAATTCCTTAAAGCAAATGTTTGCTTAATTTGTATCATTTCCATTAAAATGTGCTATTAATATTACATAAATCCCTAACCCCAGTTAAATTCTATGAATCATGTCTCCGAGCTACTACTACAGTTCAATTGACCTTTAGGAAAACCTAAAAGGAGATTGTAATCTCTCAAAACAGAAAATTCTGACTCACAAAGAATACGTTCACTCTTAAAACGAAGAAGAATATGGCAGAAAGTCATTTTATTGCGTTGACCTGCTTCGAGAGTAATCATTTTGATGCATCGACCATGCACTGACAGTGAGTCAGTACAATGCTGCATGATGAGGCATGAACCCTGCAGGGAGAATATCATTATAAAATACTTCTGGACCGTCTTTGTGTAATGACCACTGTACATGGAGGCTTTTGTTCATTGTGGGAAACTAAAAACCAGCCAACATTTCATTGACACGTGCATGATGCTGAACAGTTTTGTATGTAAACTATTGCTTTCTGTACTTTTCAATTATTCCTGTCATTGATTTCTCCAAGATTTATGCGGTCATGTCTTCAGATTGCTTTACTAGTTTCTTTAAATTCTGTAAATAAATGTCCATAAATATACATTGATGTTGTCTTTTCATAATTAACCATTGTTTTTGTAAAAGGGCCATACTGGCATTTTAACTTAAAATGCCACTTCTAGTATGGAATATACCTGCTGCAAAGGAAAATAAGTGTTGGTTTACACCTTGCAAACATACAGAAAATTGGTGTAAACAGGCAGAATATTAATTTTATAAACACCTGTATATCAGTCTTTATATATTTATAAATGATCGACCTCCCTTATGACTATTTTTGAGTATTGGTCTATTTGAATGCAAATATACATTTAAATGTATATTTCCTTCTGAAACGCAACAGTGCTAAATTTCCCAACAGTGTTTCTTCCTTTTTGTTAAAATACATTTCTCATCTCTGCCACAGACTGAGAATTATCAAACAAAAATCAATAACAAGGCAATGATGCAGAGAATGAACCAAAATATCATTGATTCTTTCCATATTATGAAAAAAAAGTCTTATGTCAGTGTTCTAACTTAGCTTCTGTGGTTGTAAGCAGGTTGTGATTTGGCATGCTTATTCAAAATGCACTCAGCATGTATTGAAATTTCCTTAATTGTTATGTGAATTGTTTGCATATGTGGTTATTATATGTGATTTCATTGTACCTGTATGTACTTGTATCCAAATTTGTTTCTATTATGCTTGATTTTGCTGGCCATTCTTGGATGACCTAGCAACTCAAGAATCCAAAGCGTTTTGTGCTGTCTTCTGTAATATGTACACTCTCTGATGTTTTGTCATACCGTGTCAGCTTTTAATTTTATTCTTGTCCAACAAGATATCTTTTATATTTGTTGGAAACAAATTTATGCAAAGACAATTTTAGTAAGCTTTGCTCAACAATTCTTTATTAATTAAATTGACCATTTTGTAACATTGGAAAATGTAACATACCAACTCTCTCTTTTCACAGTTGAACCTCCTTCAGACTTGAATTTTAAAATTATAGATGAAAATACTGTTCATATGTCATGGGCAATACCACCTGATCCAATTGTGGGTTTCAAAATAACAGTGGACCCTACAACGGGTAAGTTTTGGGATGTTGGAGTTTTTGGACAGAGACATCCAAGATATAATCTGATCCTTCCCCCACCTTCTGCTTCACTATGAGGAAGCCAAGATTTAGAAAACCAGAGGGGTTTACCTAATGTCACAAGATATTTGGTGGACTCGGGTCTCCAGATTTCCAGCGCAGAACCCACTATTATATTTTTATAGTGTTAGCTTTATTAACTTGGTTTGCTGTGTAAAGCTGTTAGACTTTATCCCCTGATCAAAATATTGCTGGTAATCTTTGATTTTATAAAATAGAACAATCACTGCTTGACATTCTTCTTGAATCACTTAATCTGTCCAACACTTCAAGTGACAAGTGATGAAGTGAGGTGTTACACTTTGCCCAGTGTCCTGCATACTTCAGTGCTCAGGACACAGTGTTCTGGGATCGTGGTGAGCTGCCATGATGGAAGACAAGGATTTACTGGATAAATTCTGTATCCTAAGGCTAAGAGTCAGTATCCTTGATGTTGTTTGAGTAGGGGGAACCAATCTCTCTTGACTAACTTTTATTTCTAACATGGAATGGGAATAAAACCATTTTTATGAGCACTGGCCAAGTGGTAGGAAGGGTCTTGATTGGCTGATAGAAGAGATAGATAATGTCAACATAACTTATCACCAGAGCTGTGTTTGCCTACGTATGGCCTTTAAAAATGCCAATGGTTTTAAATGCTGATTTATCAGGGGATTGAGAAACTGTTATCTGTTTTCAATATGATCCAAGAGCTTAAAAAGATTCTTCCTTGAATCTTTTCTTCCCAAATATATTTACAGTTAACTGTTTCATTGACTCCAAAGCCAAAAAGCAGTTGAAAAAGAGTTCATCTGGTTTGCAGATGTTGGAAATGACTGACTGTAGAAACGAACACCGGGACCATCCACACCCGCAGAGCCCTGGGGTCTTATTTTCCCGTGGTGGGCCCTGGTTGGTTCTGCAATGCTCCACATATTAACCTGGAGCATTTCTCAGGGTTCTGTCATACTTGTTGCTTTTCTTGATTATGTTTTGATGAAAATTAATATGGTTAAGAATTTTAAAAGTCATTTAGTCTCTAACAACTACTGTTTCCTGTTGAATTGAGCATTAACATAATCTAAAAGGAAATACATAATTGTCAGCATGTAAGGAAATGCTCAGTACACTGTACTTTGAAATATTTGATAGTTAGGTCAGATCAGAGGACCATGGTTACCCTTTAGAGTATGCCTCACCCCTCACTGGAATATGGGGGATATACCTCTCCTATAAAAGTGAATGCTGTTTCCCAGTAGACATTCATTTTAGCCAGTGGGGTTTGTTGTCTTTGAGTTGATTTTTAGCCTTTCATTTTCTTTTGGTACTCTCTGATACATAATTTAAAATTAAATTATATTCTGCTTTATATCTCACTTATAAAAATTTTGTTATCTACCATTAGTATTCAAACACAGTGAAAGATTGTTTTTGATATTCTGATATATCTTTAATCTAGAGGCATACTTGAGTCCTCAAACAAATATGGAATATGATTGTAACAGGTAAAGGCAATGCCAGTTCATTTATTGAATTTTTAGAATTCAAAGTGTTAGTTTTGGAGGACAGTAAAAAATAATGCTTGGGCATTCTGAGAAAAATGTGTATTTTGAATTTTCAGGTTTTGAGTATATCTGGGAATTACATTATATTGTATTACGTTATATATGAAAAAAGTTTTGTTGCATTGATATTTTCCTTTCTATATTTCCAGATGGGCCCACTAAAGAATTTACCCTTTCAGCTAGTACCACTGAAACTTTATTAACAAAGCTTATACCTGAAATAGAGTATGTGGTGACAATCTCTTCATTTAATGAAGTAGAAGAAAGTGTACCAGTTATAGGCCAATTAACAAGTAAGCACACATATAAAGTACTTTTATACCTTATATTTTGCAGAAGGTTTCTCCAACTTTCAAATTTAATTTGTTGTTATGCAGAGTTAATTTACATCAGCACTAAATATTCTTGCTCTGATCCTAGTTATTAGTAGATGTGAATAATTTACTCACATTTATAAGCTTGGTCTCTGCAAGCAGCAGGAATGTTATGAATGAAAACTATTAAAAAACATTAGACTTTGCCAAGCTATAGAGTTAATATCTTTTTTTGAAATATAAGTAAAGCCTCACTGAAAATAATTTATTTGCAAGGGAATGCTTATTTGGCTGTATTCTCTGACAAGGTGGGAATACACCATACACTTGAAAGACAATGGTGAAAGACAATATACTTATTTTCTTAGGAAGTATTTGTATGGGTTCATTTCCCCTTGTAATAATCAAGTGTTGACTCAGTTCAAACAGGTGGCCCAACAAAGCCAGGGGAGAAGAAATCTGGAAAAACAGAGATACAAAGTAAGCATTTTCCTTAATATTTGTATGTGGTTTTGCAGAAGTAAGTTATAAATGTAATATATAAAGGAGATGTTCCAATTGGATCCATAGTTTGATCTCACGCCTATATTAATTTCTATAAGTTTTATCTACAGGTATGGCAACCCACTCCAGTACTCTTGCCTGGAAAATCCCATGGATGGAGGAGCCTGGTAGGCTGCAGTCTATGGGGTTGCAAAGAGTCGGATATGACTGAGCGACTTCACTCACTCACTCACTCACTCACTCATAGGCAGTATAATAGTAATGTATGCCTAAATGGTTATAACACCTACGTTCTTACTTTCTAACCATTCTAGGTACTAAATATTCTTTTTACTGGGGGTGTATTAAATTTGTGTATGTTCAAGTTTTTCTGCAGTATTCTGGCAGTAGGTGAAAAACAAAGCTCATCACTGGACTTAAATTGTAGAAACAGATGGTAGCTTAGGGACACGTGGGAAATAGAAGGTTGGACCGCAAGGGAGATGTGCTCGTGGTGTCTTTAGCAATTCCATTTCCATGAAAATCGCTGTATATATTCTGACCATCTCTAGGATGTTTACGTGGGCTTACTTGGTGTGACTGTAAACATTTCCAGAGTCTCTGTAGGATGTCTCTGATGAATTGATGCATTTGTAATCAAATTAAAGCAATTTTATGGTCTGGTTTTGTGGTTTCTAGGCCCTTTTTGTCCTATACTGCTCTGACTTACTGGGATGAAGCCTTAAGTGGTTGGACTTCTAATTTTGCCACCTTATAAATGGGATTTATGACTCAGGATAACAATAAAAATATTGTGAACACAAAGTTTCCTTTCTCTGGAATTTTCCCCTCCAGATCACTGTTTATAATTCTTTCTAATGTCTAATAATCTGAAGTGAAGTTTATAGCATGCAGTTACAATGCAAATATTTTCCCTGAATCATCAATATTTATTCTAAAGCAAAGTATTATTCCAAACATTGACTTTGAATAGACTTATGTTGGCCCATTAAATAGGTATGCAAAAATTATTTAGGCAGGCAACTTGTATTGGCTTGCAAATTTTTCCAGGACCCTTTCCTTCTTTTCTGAGCCAAATACTTCTCTTATTATCCACCAACTGACTGCAGGGACAAAAATATCTTCAGAAAATTTACTCAGCTTTGTCTTATGAATACAGATTTTTTCATAAAAACCAACCTGTTTCCCACTCACCAACTGACCTGAGAGAGAAGAAAAAATATGTTTGATTACAAACACCGGTTGTTGCATTTTTGGGGATTTAAAGATACCACATGTGTTTTTACTTTTGAATTAAAATGTTTTCCCTGCCTTTTCTTTAGTGAAAGTAGATTTAGTTGTGAAATTTAAATTCATTGATGATTAGGACAAGATATTATGAGTATTTTGCATTATATTTATGATAGTTGTTACTTCTGTTAAGATTTCATTAACCCTTTGGACTAACCAGCTGCCAACTTTAGACCATTACATTGTAAAGTGCAAGAGAATGTTAAAAGATTTGCTTTTTTCTTCAGCTCTATTGCATTTGCTTAAATGGCACAGAAATTGTTCTGTAATTAAAAAAAAATATTTATTTGACTGCATCAGATCTTAGTTGTGGCATGTGTGATCTAGTCCCCTGATCAGAGATGCAACCCAGGCCCCTTGCATTGGTAATGCAGAGTCTTAGCCACTGGACCACCTGGGAAGTTCCTGTTTTGTATTTATTGATCTAAAAGTACCAAGAATGAAAACACTTTGCTTATATTTCTTTTGTATGTCTCCTAGATATTTTATATAATTTTTACTTGGAGAAAAGAGTGAGGATATAGTTACAAAAATTGATAAGTCAATAGCACAAATGCTTGGGTCATAGGCTCTTGGAGAATCAGTCATATATCTTTTTATCTTGTCTTGCCCAATGTCTTCTATGACAATTTACAGACATAGCTGCAGAAATGCATCTTCATGAAGGTACTGAAAATACTTGTGTGTGTGTGTGTTAAGTTGCTTCAGTAGTGTCTGACTCTCTGTGACCCAAGGGACTGTAGCCTACCAGACCAGGCAAGAATACTGAAGTGGGTTGCCATGCCCTCCTCCAGGGGATCTTTCCAACTCAGGGATTGAACCCATGCCTCTTATGTCTCCTGCCTTGGTAGGTGGGTTCTTTACCACTAGCGCCATCTGGGAACCTGCCCGAAAATGTGTGCCGATAAAATTTTGTGTTCTTTTGTGCATGTCACTTGTGGGGGAAGAACGATATGAAATGTTCTAAAGAACGAAATGATTTTAGGAGCCAACATTTTTGCAATGTTAGTTTGTAGTGGCTAGATAGATTTAATAGCGTGTCATTTAAAAAACGTATCACATATATTTCAGAATGTTCTGTCAGTGCCTGGACCGATTTAGTTTTCCTTGTGGATGGCTCATGGAGTGTGGGAAGAAACAATTTCAAGTACATCTTAGACTTCATTGCTGCTCTCGTGTCTGCCTTTGACATTGGGGAAGAGAAGACAAGGGTTGGAGTTGTTCAGTACAGCTCTGACACCAGGACGGAATTTAACTTAAATCAGTACTACCAACAGGAAGAGCTGCTTGCTGCAATTAAAAAAATCCCATACAAAGGTGGCAACACGATGACAGGTATTTTTTTTTTTTTTTTTTTTTTACAAATTTTGGTATTGTTTAAGATAAATGAAGTGTCTGTTTGGGAAACGAATGATGGGTTGCACAAATGATCATATGTTAAATAATTTTGAAAGTAATCTTGTAGTTTTTGATTTTAGTAAAATTGTATAGTGTGGAGTGACTGAACGTATCTCTTTTTCATTTCAGGGGAAGCCATTGATTACTTAATTAAAAATACCTTCACGGAATCTGCCGGGGCAAGAGTTGGTTTTCCCAAAGTGGCGATTATTATTACAGATGGCAAATCCCAGGACGAAGTGGAAATTCCAGCAAGAGAGCTTCGAAATATTGGGGTTGAAGTTTTCTCTTTGGGTAGGTCACGTTTGGTGAAGTGTTTTCCTTTTAGAACAACTTTAGTACTTCATGCTCAGAAGATGAAGGCTTGATTCCTCAAAAAGGATCCTTCCTCAAGGAAGGAAAGCGAGGTTTGCTGCATCTATAGTGTAGTGTTAATCCAAATCATTTTGGAGTAAAATTTTGCTTGTCTATTTCTTTCATGTAGCTCCTCCCTTTTTTAAAAAAACCTTTTTATTGGTATAGTTTCAGGTGAATAGTACAGGAATTCAGCCATACATGTACATGTATCCATTCTCCCCCAAATTCCCCTTCCATCCAGTCTGCCATATAACTGAGCAGAGTTCCATGTACCATACAGGAGGCCCCCATGTCCCCCCTTTTTAAAAAAGGCATTAGAGCTGCATATGTATTAAGTAAGGCGATATTCACATTCCTTGTCAACCCTCTGCTTTTCAAAGAATTCTGGGCCAGTGGTTCTCATAAAGGTCCTCCTTGTATTATCATTAAGTGTTTTATATGTGTTTCCTCTATTATGTAACACTTGAAGAATTCAGAGAGCTCCAGCTCATTCAGGACTCTGGAAGAAAAAAGTATTATCTACACAGATGGCAGCAGGGACAAATGATGGCGTGGTTGGCATGAGAGCCTACTCTGTTTTACCAACCACTCATTTGCCTCTGTGGCCACATTATGTGAAATGAGAAAATGTCATTCAACCGTTTTTGTCCTTCCAACAGTTGCACATTCGTTAGGAAACAAAGCAATTCAGTTTATGACTGAATAAGGATTTGAAAATGTCTTCACTTGGGAAAGACTAAGAAAGCAAAGAACTTCCTTGATGTGACCCACTTCCCTTTCAAAGATCCTGTGTGTGTGGATGTGTTAGTTGCCCAGTCGGGTCCTACTCTTTGTGACTCGGTGGACTGTAGCCCACCAGGCTCCTCTGACCATGGGATTCTCTGAGCAAGAATACTGCAGTGGGTTGTCATTCCCTTCTCCAGGGGACCTTCCCGACCCAGGATCGAACGTGGGTCTCCTGCATTTCAGGTGGATTCTTTAATGTTTGAGCCACTTTTGAAGGGAAGCCCCTTCAAACATCCTACTCCCATTTTTTTAAACTTTATTTTGGGGTATTGCTGATTAACAATGTTGTGATGGTCTCAGGTGGATAGTAAAGGGATTCAACCAGACACTTATGTGTATCCATTCTCCCCACACTCCCCTTCCATCCAGGCTGTCATATACCATTGAGCAGAGTTCCATGTACCATACAGGAGGTCCCCATTGGTTATCCATGTCCCTTCTCTTTTAAAGGCATTAAAGCTGCAGATGCAAAAGAACTCAAACAAATTGCCTCCACACCTTCACTCAATCATGTTTTCAACGTGGCCAACTTCGATGCAATTGTGGATATTCAGAATGAGATCATCTCCCAGGTGTGCTCGGGTGTGGATGAACAGCTTGGTGAACTGGTCAGTGGAGAAGAAGGTGAGTGAATTGTTGGGCGTTCCCATGTGTTCACCTTTTCCACTGTTTGAGAACATTTATGGTTTTACAAACAGGGGGACATTTAGCGTAGTACTCTGCAACTTAAACTCATCACAGCACTGTTTCTATTCAGTGGCAAAGAGTTTTCTATCACCATAAACTGTGTAGTGTTTTCAAAGCTCTTAAGAATATTTCAAAGAGCAGTCAGTTTGATCCTCCCACTTTTGCAAAATGTTCCCATTTATCAGTAATTGCTTTTAAATACATGGGAGAGAGAAAAAAACATTTCATAAACATCCTTTGGGGCGTTAAAAAATCACAGTTTCCATGATTGTTCTCCTCTCAGCCTGAGAATTGACAACTGCTTAAAGATAAGTTCTAAATAACTCCATCTCCAATCATGTAGACTCTTTCATCTCCAAACCCCAAGCATTTTGGCAGTGTTCATGGGCTGTAATTCAGTTTCAGAACTCCTTCTTATTACCTCATGGGCTCTGAATCTGTTTCTTTGTTTCACTGCCTAATGTCTGATTTTTTGCTCTGTACAAAATCCACCCCCGTCTGACTTTCCCCTGGTCATCTTCCCTTACTCAGTCTTTTAAAACATTTGAGTTCTCATCCTCACTAGGGTGCATGTTCGAGGTTAGGCCAACTTTGGTTCTGCCCCTGTTCGCACTCTCCCTGGCAGGGGGCACGGGCTTCATTCCACGTGTCCACAGTCTTAACCTTGGGGTCTCCTCTCTGTTGCTGGCGATTGCCTGCAACTTCTGTCCCCTAGCCTTCCCGTTGGTGCATCCATTCCTGTCCTCCCATTATTTCTCAATTCTTTAGGCATCGTTTTTATGGACTATGTCTGATTGCCTTTCAGAAAGACAGTGAGTAATCTTGTGCATGTTTTATCATCCAGTGTCTCAGGCTGCCTGTCTCAGGTAGAACCATATCTTCTGGGAAATAGATTCCATTGACAGATCTAAAACTTTGAAGATTTGGTCTGAAATCTAAGTACACGACTATGTTCAACATTGACTAAGGATAGAACATTTTTAGATGAGCAGTATTTGCTTATCAATCTGCATGTTGTACACCGTGGTTTTACCTCTGTTTGGTGGCATTCTGAACATAGCTGAGCTTTTTTCTTCTAAACCTTTGATGAAGTGGAAATACAATTATTTAAAATTATAAGAACCTATCTAAGAACAGCCAACTTCTTATCTTTCTTGGCATATTATAAAGTATCTTTAAAATACTATATTATTATGTTTAAAGTTTTATGAAAAGGGAAAAAATTTCTAAAGTATTGAGTAAGCCATTGATTTAACAAATATTTATCAAGTTCCTCCTTTGGTACCTGAATAAAGGCCATGACATACAGGCGTGCTAAGTTGCTTCAGTTATGTCCAACTCTTTGTGACCCCATGGACTGTAGCCCTCCAGGCTCCTCATGTCCATGGGATTCTCCAGGAAAGAATACTGGAGTGGGTTGTCCTTCCCTCCTCCAGGGTAAGGGCCCATGAATATAATGCCAAAACCAAAATGGAAAATCTTAGTCCCAGAAATGAATTAGGCATTTGATGTCCTATTATTAATTTTTTCAAGGATTTCTTTGTTCTAAACTTCTCATCTCCTGAATTAAAATTCAGGTACTGAATCTCTGGTTTGGTGGGTACAAGTGGAAGTGGGTGTCTGTGACTGGGAACTTTTCCTGATACGTGCACTTGATGTGTGTGTGTGCTGAGTTGCTTCAGTCGTGTCTGACTCTTTGCAACCCTATGGACTGTAGCCCACCAGGCTGCTCTATCCATGGGATTCTCCAGGCAAGAATACTGGAGTGGGTTGCGATGCCCTCTTCCAGGGGCTCTTCCCAACCCAGGGATTGAACCTGCATCTCTTAAGATCCTGTGTTGGCAGGTGGGTTCTTTTACTACTTGGGCCACCTGGGAAGCCCTTTTCCTGATACGATCATGATTGATTTGAATAAGGAAAACTGAGGTGTAACAGTAAAGACCTCATTAATGGGGTTGCGTCTCACTGTTTTTAATCACTCTTCTGCTTATTGTTTTGTAGTTGTTGAACCTCCTTCAAATTTGATTGCCACGGAAGTCTCGTCGAAATACGTTAAGCTAAGCTGGAGTCCATCTCCTAGCGCAGTGACTGGCTATAAAGTTCTCCTTATACCCATGACCACGGGAAGCCGACAGCATGCTCTGAGTGTGGGGCCTCAGACGACCACGCTCAGCGTCCGTGACCTCTCAGCAGACACAGAATACCAGATCAGTGTTTCTGCCATGAAGGGATTGACATCCAGTGAACCTGTTTCAATAATGGAGAAGACTCAACCAATGAAGGTTCAAGTGGGTGAGTTAATAGGGTTTGAAATATGTGGAGGTCCATTTGATAGTATACCTTTCTGGTTCAGACTTACTTTTAAACAAAACAGTTGCGATAAGTTTCTTGTAAAGAAGCCTGCTTGCTAAGAAAACCAGATGTCTTTGGCCCTCTATGTGCATGGGTTCCATATCCACAGATTCAACCACCTGTGTTGTCTGACACTGGTTGAACCCGTAGATGTAGAAATCTGTGAATCTGGGGGGCCAGCCTTGCTGTGCTGTTTTATAGAATGGACTTGAGCATCCACAGAGGCTGGAGTGGGAAAGGAGGTTCTTGAGCCACTCCCACCCCTAGGGTGCAGAGAAACTGCTGTATTTATATTTTTATGATTAATTCATATTTGTTTATCAATTTGTTTATTTCATGTGATTAATTGATGCTTGAACTTTAATGGGCTTTCTTTCTTTTTTACAGAATGCTCACGTGGTGTGGATATAAAAGCCGATATTGTGTTTTTGGTTGATGGTTCCTATAGCATTGGGATTGCAAACTTTGTTAAAGTTAGGGCCTTTTTGGAAGTTCTTGTAAAAAGTTTTGAGATTTCACCAAATAGGGTACAGATAAGTCTTGTCCAGTACAGCCGGGATCCTCATACTGAATTCACGTTGAAAAAATTCACCAAAGTTGAAGATATAATTGAAGCAATAAACACTTTCCCCTACCGAGGAGGGTCCACCAACACTGGGAAAGCAATGACTTATGTCAGAGAGAAAATATTTGTGCCGAGCAAGGGTTCAAGAAGCAATGTCCCAAAGGTCATGATTCTTATCACAGATGGAAAATCTTCAGATGCTTTCAGAGACCCGGCTATAAAACTGAGGAATTCAGATGTTGAAATCTTTGCCGTTGGTGTGAAGGATGCTGTTCGCTCAGAGCTAGAAGCCATTGCCTCTCCTCCTGCCGAGACCCACGTGTTCACAGTGGAAGATTTTGATGCTTTTCAGAGGATATCTTTTGAACTCACACAGTCTATCTGCCTTAGAATTGAGCAAGAATTGGCAGCCATAAAGAAAAAAGGTTAGTAGGCTCTGTAAAGTAAAAGTTATCCCTTCATGAACAAAGAATTTTTGGTTCTAAAATATAGGATAATCTGCTTTGTCAATTCTATCTGTAGGAAAAAGTAACTTTCCTGTATTATTGAAAACTACTGAGTTTAGCTCATTTACCTCTGAGACATGGCTGTCTCCTGCTATGGGTCAGATGTTTATTGGTGAAGAAGCTGTTTATCTGGAGTCATGCAGGACTGGGAACCAGCTTTGTCACTCCCATTTGTCAAGTCCAATTAAATAACTGTGAACTGAGTGTCTGGAGGGCTGAGCTAGTTCCTTTGAATCAAAGGTAACTGGAGTATAGTCCTGGATCTTTGAATTCTTTTTCCTGGACCATTTTTGGGCATCATTCCTCACAAATGAATTCCTTCTTCTCTTCATTTGCTCAAATTCTGTTTTTTCAACATTTGATTAAAAGTCCCATCTCTTGCATCAAGCTTCATAACTGTTCTAGTGCTATAATGCTGATCACTTGTAGTCATTTTGTTAATAACCTTGCACTCTCTTTTCGCTCCAGTTTCATTTTTTGTCCCCCAAGGATAGGGATTTTGCCTTAATCATTGCGTCTTCCTATGATTTGGTTTAATAAATATTCTTTTGTTCAGTTCAGTTCAGTTAAGTCACTCAGTCATGTCCGACTCTTGCGACCACATGAATCGCAGCATGCCAGGCCTCCCTGTCCATCACCAGCTCCCAGAGTTCACTCAGAGTTGTGTCCATCGAGTCAGTGATGCCATCCAGCCATCTTGTCCTCTGTCGTCCCCTTCTCCTCCTGCCCCCAATTCCTCCCAGCATCGGAGTCTTTTCCACTGAGTCAACACTTCGCATGAGGTGGCCAAAGTACTGGAGTTTCAGCTTTAGCATCAGTCCTTCCAAAGAAATCCCAAGGCTGATCTCCTTCAGAATGGACTGGTTGGATCTCCTCGCAGTCCAAGGGACTCTCAAGAGTCTTCTCCAACACCACAGTTCAAAAGCATCAATCCTTCGGTGCTCAGCTTTCTACACAGTCCAACTCTCACATCCATACATGACCAACTGGAAAAACTATAGCCCTGCCTAGATGGACCCTTGTTAGCAAAGTAATGTCTCTGCTTTTCAATATGCTATCTAGGTTGGTCATAACCTTTATTCCAAGGACTAAGCGTCTTTTAATTTCATGGCTGCAGTCAACATCTGCAGTGATTTTGGAGCCTAAAAAAAATAAAGTCTGACACTGTTTCCACTGTTTCCGCATCTATTGCCCATGAAGTGATGGGACCAGATGCCATGATCTT
>SJYV01015587.1:122532-139911 GCA_006410875.1 Neotragus pygmaeus | reverse complement strand
TGCATATAGGTTTCTCAAGAGGCAGGTCAGGTGGTCTGGTATTCCCATCTCTTTCAGAATTTTCCACAGTTTATTGTGATCCACACAATCAAAGGCTTTGGCATAGTCAATAAAGCAAAAATAGATGTTTTTTCTGGAACCCTCTTGCTTTTTCGATGATCCAGCAGATGTTGGTAGTTTGATCTCTGGTTCGTCCGCCTTTTCTAAAACCAGCTTGAACATCTGGAAGTTCACGGTTCACATTCTTTTGTTAGGAAAACATTTTAAATTATTACTTTGAAATATCTACTTATGGTATGACAGAAATATCTGTCAAACCATTTGCTTGATGGTTCATTTTAGATCTGATACTGTTTAAATATTCCAGTTGTAGGTATGATCATTCTGTTACTGCTTTGCCTTATGAAGCTGAAAACTCTAATTCAGTTTTTTTCAACTAGTTACTTTTACTTAAACAACATAACTTAGTGTTATGAATGCTCAAGACAAATGCTCAAGACTGTGATCATTTGCAGGGCTGTGAGTGAGTGGCTTGCTCTCACTGGTCTTGTGTGGACTGCTTACTCAGTGCATTGGCCTCGGTGACCACTCTCCCAATAGAACAGAAGCCATTTCAGCTACTCAACGGTAGCCGTTGAGTCTGTGTGTGCTTTGTAGATTAAAAAAAATTTTAAACTATGTCCTTCTTTTTCTCTTAACAGCTTATGTGCCTCCAAAGGATATTAATTTTTCTGAGGTGACTTCCAACAGTTTGAAAACCAGCTGGTCTCCTGCTGGAGAAAACGTTTTTTCGTACCACATCACCTACAAAGAAGCTACTGGGGATGATGAAGTGACGTTGGTGGAGCCAGCCTCGAGCACCAGTGTGGTCCTCAGCAACCTGAAACCAGAGACCCTGTACCTGGTCAATGTGACTGCAGAGTACGAGGATGGCTTCAGCATCCCCTTAGCTGGAGAGGAGACCACCGCAGAAGGTGTGAGGAGGGTTCCCCACTGTTTCCCCCAAACTAATAGTTTATCATAGAACAGGGTCACCATGGGAAATGACCATCTGCTTTATAGTTCAGCACTGTGAATGCCCTTGTAAGATTCAGTTCCTTTAAAATACAGCTACTCATAAATCTTTTTCAAAAGGGAAAAAGCTTTTAAGTGAAAGATCGTATGTTCATTTTAATGAATTTGAGGTTGAGACATAGAGAACCATTAATAATTATGGAATTGGCTCTTGAAATACCGCTTATCTAGCATTTTCTGTCCCGTGTTTCAAATACTTTTGATCTACCAAACCTCTGATGACAGATATATATTACCAATTTTTTATCTTTTTAAAATTGTGGTAAGATATACCTATAAGTAACATTATAGCGACCATTTTAACCCTTTTAAAGTGTGCATTTCTGAGGCAGTTAGTACATTTATATTGTTGTGCTAACATCACCACATTCGTCTCCAGAACATTTTTATCTTGCAAAACTGGAATTCTACCTGTTAAACAACAACTTTTCTTCCCACTGCCACTCCTAAACAACTCCCCCTTTCTCCCCTGCGGCAGCCTTTCTACTCTCTGTCCCTGTGGATTGATGACCCTAGGTTCCCATATGACTAGAATCATGCAGTCTTTGTCGTTTTGTGACTGGCTGCTTTCACTTGATTTAGTGTCCTCAGGGTTCATCTGTGCTCGAAGCGTGTGTCGGAATGTCCTTTCTTCTATGATTGAATGATATTCCGGTGTATGTAGAGGCCAACTTTTCTTTGTCCATTCACCCATCAGTAAGCACTTGATTGTTTCCATCCTTTAGCTACTGTAGATAAACTGCTAAAAATCTAGCTGTACAAAGTTTACCAGATGTTTCAAGTGATACTTGTTTCGATGTGTCCACTTTACTGGAAAGAGCTGAATACTTTCTGAGACATTTTTCTTCGTCTGATATGTACAGTATTCTGAAGAACCTTATTAGAAGACTGGCACCAGCTATTTACTCTTTAAGATAAATACAGTGACTATGATAAGAGGTATCAGTTGTTCTCCATTTTTATTGGGTATAGAAAAGGCTGAAACAGCAGCATGAGGAACTTAAGGTAGTTACAAACAAAGACGTGTCTGCTGACGGGGAAGGCCTGTGCAGGCCTACTTGCTGATCAAAGCTGGAGAATCTTTGAGTTTTTCAAACATGATCGATTTTTCTTTTGTGTGTGGTTTAGGTATATTCCTTTCTGAAGGTTAGTAGATACACTAAGTGGCCTAAGCTGTCTTCTTGCCCTATGATTTTTGCGGTGCTGTAGCCCCGCAGGCCACGCTCGGCCGTTCCCGACTTCCTGCTGATCTCTCTCTAATGCTCGGCCGTTCCTGATTTCCTGCTGATCTCTCTCTGATGCCAGGTTGCGGTTGGATGAGCCTAGCCCTTTTCCTTTGGCACTTTGAGATGGAGATGGAACTTTGTCTCAAAAACAAATGGAAATCTAAAGGGTTTTTGAGTACAGTCAACTCTATTTGTATACACTCTAATTTTTCCTCAGTGGGCTACTCCAATAGAATTTGGTAATGCCTTTCCAGTCCTGTTGTTTGTAGTGAAATCTGAGATTTGAACTTTCTTCTGTATAAGGAAGTGTCTGACTTAATATCTTTATTAAACTAGCAGTTATTAAGCTTCTGCTATAAGTCAGGTACTATGATAATTGTGTCCAAGGATTATCTCATTTCACCACCTCAGTAACCCTACAAATAGTCACGCTTTTGCTCTTGGCTAAGCTGAGACTCAAAATTACATGTTATTTAAATTTCAGAGCCAGTATTCAGTTTGCCAGTATTCAGCCAGTTTTGTTTGCTTGGACTAATTGAGCCTTTTTCTTTGCCATATTAAATGAATCATGGATATAGGTCTGCCAAACTGCAAATTAATTTGCAATTTGCTTTGTTTTCTTGAGATATGCAATTCCTTTTCCTCGCTGGAGTGGTCTATTGATATATTGGACATTTAGATAAACTTCTAATTGCATGAGAGGTACATGCAGATATAGTGCACTGTGGTTTTACCCTAGTGGATTTAGTTCATCTTCCCTGACCATGTTGTCCATATGAACAATTCGCTTCTTAGACAAAAAGGTCATTAAACCACAAAACCAAGTGACGTTCTCATTTGGACTTAATTAAAATTTCATTTAAGATGTAATGAAAATTTCATTTCATTTAAATTGCGTTTCAATTTAACTGCAAGATTTAGATTTAGCTAGTTTGGTGAGCTGCCGTCTATGGGGTCACACAGAGTCGGACACGACTGAAGCGACTTAGCAACAGCAGTATTCATTAAATACCCACAAATGTGTTTGGTTTAATACATGTGTGGTCTAATTATTCTCAAGTTAAACAATTGTGCAGATAAAAAAGTTAATGGTGTGACTGATTGGGTGAGACAGTTTGTTTAAGTGGGTAAATATGACAGACCTCAGTGTTAGGTATTACTTTCTTGCTTTTTTGAGAAAATCTTTAAGAGTGAAAGTCTTGTTATTTGTATTTGAAGAAACAGATTGTCTTTATTTTTTATTTTATGTCAATATTAATTTGCAATTTTATACAGTATTTATGAATTTAAAGGTTTATTGATATATACCTCTTTATTTGATTAAACAGTTGATAGTATTCAGTTTCCTTCTGGGTATTGTAGTGTGTTTGCCATTTCAGAATGTAGTTAACACCTGGCCAAATACGTTCAGGAACCAGGATGTTTGTCAAAAAACGCTCATGGATTTGCTTAGAGAAATGCTGTAATTTAGTGATCAAAAACTGGCTTTTTATTCTTCACATATAATAAATCAACTTATTATTTTTAAAATTTTAGTGAAAGGAGCACCTCGAAACCTAAAGGTGACAGATGAGACTACGGATAGCTTTAAAATTACCTGGACTCAAGCTCCGGGGAGAGTCTTAAGGTACCGAATTATTTATAGACCTGTTGCTGGTGGAGAAAGCAAAGAAGTTACCACTCCAGCCAATCAGAGGAGGAGAACGCTGGAGAACCTGACTCCAGACACAAAATATGAAGTATCTGTAATTCCTGAATATTTCTCAGGACCTGGGTCTCCGTTGACTGGAAATGCAGCCACTGAAGAAGGTAGAAGAAACATGCTCATTATTTGGTAACAACTGCAATCTTAGGCTAGGAGAAGCTTGGAAACCTATTCAGACACTATAAGCCATCAGATACTTTGTCTCAATTATCGGCGTATCTACAGTGTTAGTCCTATTAGATTTGGTTTACTCAGATATTTGACTTACTTGTGACCCATTTATTGGGCTTTCCTGGTCGCTCTGATGGTAAAGAATCCGCCTGCAACACTGGAGACCTCGATTCGATCCCTGGGTTGGGAAGATACCCTGGAGGAGGGCATGGCAACCCACTCCAGTGTTCTTGCCTGGAGAATCCCATGGACAGAGGAGCCTGGCAGGCTACAGTCCACGGGGTTGCAAAGAGTCAGACATCACTGAGTGACTAAGCATAGCACAGACCTCATTTATTGGTATCAGCAGAAACTTGAGTTGTATGATATGGTCTAAATATTCTTTTAGAATAATATTATTAAATATTCTAATACAAATTGAAGGATGACTATGGATTAAAACTCATATTATGCACCATTGAGATAGATTACCTGTTATTTCTTCAGGAAGATTTAAAAATACTCACCTGTTTTTATTTAAATGGAATGATTAGGCTTCCTGGATAGATTCTGATATTAGTTGCAAGTTATTAATATTTAATGAATCATTTCATGAATAAAAATTAAGGCATTCATATTTTTCATTTTATTCCTTGTCTTTAAAGTTATAAAAACATAATAATAATTCCATGTCAGCAATAATGAGCAGTTGTTAAGTACTTGGAGTAGGAAATGACAACCCACTCCAGTATTCTTGCCTGGGAAATCCCATGGACAGAGGAGCCTCTTGGACTATAGGCCATGGGTCACGAGTCGGACTCAACTGAGAGACTAAACCGCCACCACCACTAAGCACCTATTCGCATCAGCTTCTGTGCAAAGAGCTTTTCATGTATTAGCTCACTTCATCCCTGCATAGGACCTATGAAGTCGTTACTTTTATTATCCTAGTGTTGCAAAAATGTTGGGGCTAAGGAAACTGAATGTTGCTAATAAGCAGTGAGTGTGCGTGGTTTGTTGCCCTCCTGCAAACATGGACTGCTTCATGACTCCCATCCTGGTGCAGCCTCGCTAATTAGTCTCTCCTGCAAAGACCCTCTCCACCTGCCCTCTTCTTTTCTTCCATTGGAGAAGTCACTACCCTTATTCTTTCCAGTTGGGGATCTAAGGTTCTTTGTACTGGGCACAAAAAAAAAAAAAAAAAAAGACCCAGTGATGCTTCATCCTTCTATTTTTTTGAGTTAAAGCTGGGAGATGTGTGCCTGGTGAGGAGAATGATTGAGAGTTGGGAGCCTTGAGACCCTTCAGAGACCACGTGGCCCCGTTGCCAGGAAAGGCATGAAAAGCCAAGCATCACAGTTGCAAAGGGATGGGCGGCCCCTGAGTGGAACCGAGGCTCCTGTCCTCTCATATATATTTTTCTAGAGACAGCACTATTTATCATTTTTATCAATTAACATAATTCATGGGCATCACATTTAGATGTTCTTAGCTTTCCTCCAATAAAGTCTTTTTATTGACTGTTTCTTAGAGGACTTAAAAATCTTCATTGTGTTACTAATCAGCATATATACATTTTATAGTGCTTTGTTCCAGTTTTAGAGAAAATGTTGTAGTTTTTTTGCATAAGAGAGTCTAACATGGAAGACTTTAACCTGTGTGACCACTGTACAGAAGAGAAATTGGATGGCTTTTGTTTTGTTTCTGCTAACACATAGGGCCCGATTTAGAGACGCTTAAACTCTGTTGACTAGTCAGCAGTTACAATAGTTATAATCTCACCCAGGATGTAAATTTGATTACATATCTATCTAATAGATAGATAGATAGATAGATATGGGCTTCCCAGGTAGCAATACTGTAAGGAACCTGCGTGCCAAATGCAGGAGATGTGAGAGACGTGGGTTTGATTTCTGGGTGGGGAAGATCTCCTGGAGGAGGGCATGGTAATTGATTATATAAAGCAGCAAAAAGTTTTTAAGTCATTTTATTAAATAATGAGTTTTGATGTTGTTGTTTTTTTTAATGAAGTTAGAGGGAACCCAAGGGATTTACGAGTTTCTGACCCTACGACATCAACTATGAAACTATCTTGGACGGGGGCACCAGGAAAGGTGAAACAGTATCTCATCACATACACACCGGTGGCAGGAGGTGACACTCAAGAGGTCACCGTGAAGGGAGACACAACAAGTACCGTCCTGAGAGGATTAAACGAAGGGACGCAATATGCCTTATCCGTGACCGCCTTGTACGCCTCTGGAGCTGGAGATGCCCTTTTTGGAGAAGGGACAACACTTGAAGGTAGTTACGGTCATATTTTATAGATTTCTCTGATCTTGCTTGTGATTGCGCTTGGGAAGCTTACAATGGTTTCAGAGAATGAAATCTGAGTGTGTGCCATCTTTTCTCTTAAAAGGAATTTGTATTAAAAAATAAGTAGTCATAACGCTGCTTCTTATTCAGAGGTGTAGGCTACCAAAAAAATTAAATTTGATTGGGAAGCAGTGTACTGGGGAGCTGAGTGTGTAGTGAGGCTGTAGGAATGTGTCTATTGTGCCTGGGTTGGTTAAGTGGAGAATAGGTGTGTGGCGCTCGGAGTGGACAGGGAGAAACATTAATGGAACAAGAGGGTTGGGCGTGCCTGAGATAATGCGGTTGGTCTGTCACCCAGGAGCAGAAAGGAGCCCTTTTCTGACCAATAGCCTCTTCTACACCGTGCCTATCAGTATCAGTATCAGTTCAGTTGCTCAGTCGTGTCCAACTCTTTGCGAGCCCATGGACTGCAGCACACCAGGACTCCCTGCTGCTAAGTCACTTCAGTCGTGTCCGACTCTGTGCAACCCCATAGACGGCAGCCCACCAGGCTCCCTGGTCCCTGGGATTCTCCAGGCAAGAACACTGGAGTGGGTTGCCATTTCCTTCTCCAATGCATGAAACTGAAAAGTGAAAGGGAAATCGCTCAGTTGTGTCCGACTTTCAGCGACCCCACGGACTGCAGCCTACCCGGCTCCTCCGCCCATGGGATTTTCCAGCGAGAGTACTGGAGTGGGATGGCCTCCCTGTCCATCACCAATTCCCAGAGTTTACTCAAACTCATGTCCATTGAGTTGGTGATGCCATCCAACCATCTCATTCTCTGTTGTCCCTTTCTCCTCCCACCTTCAATCTTTGCCAGAATCAGGGTCTTTCCCAACAAGTCAGTTCTTTGTATCAGGTGGCCAAAGTATTGGAGTTTCAGCTTCAGCAACAGTCCTTCCAATGAATATTCAGGGCTGATTTCCTTTAGGATGGACTGATTGATCTCCTTGCAGTCCAAGGGACCCTCAAGAGTCTTCTCTGACTGTGCCTATAAACATTTATAAAAGCTTGAGAAATATGAGAGTCCCAGTTACTGTTGTTTTCTGAATGACTTCTAAAATTCAGTTCTGTGTTAGAAGTTCAAAGTTAATGCAGTACTTAGTGAGAACCATCAATAAGACTGGATCTGTTTCCTTGGTTCTCTAGAGTTCATTATCAGAGGGCTTCATACTTCTTATGCTCTTTTGAACTGTAATGGAAGCTTAGATTTGACTCCACAACTGGAAAGTAAGTCATACAAGAGAGAGAAAGCACAAATTTAACTTAACTACAATGAGAATGGATTGTAGTGTTGAAAAGCAGTATCAGTGGATGTTTAAAATGATGATGCAGTTCCGTAGCTGGGGCCTAAATGGGAGGTCGGGTTTCCTTCTGTTACCACCACCTTTTCTATGCCTTATTTAAAATAATTGTAGGAAGAAAATAAATCTAAAGTATCTTTTGTCATGTGAGATCACAGTGATATTCGGGAAGTATCCATATCAGATTTAGTGGGTCCAAGAGCTTGGAGGACGATAGATGTTGTAATTCACAAGGAAGAGATCTACAAGAGGCAGTTTTGATTAAAACTTTGACTTACGTAAGAAATAAAAGCTAATTGACAAAAACAGTCTAATCAAAGTTCTGTTTCTAATAGTGATTAAGGGTTTAATCCAATACTCTGTGAAGTTTATTATTAGAAGAGGGTTTAAATGAAAGTTTAAATTCCAGTGTGCAAAGTGCTGATTATTCGAAGAGTCCTGGTTTGGGTACCATGTGACTTTGAAATAATCTTTTAACCCCTCTGAACCTCAGTTTATCCATCTGTAAAGAAGGGATGACCATTTTCCCCCCTTCCTCCCAGACTTACTGTGGAGATTGGTAAAGTGTTAAGTGAAATGCTTTGGGATCTGGAAAATATTCCACATATATGAAATTCATCAGGGGGAAACAACATTCAGTTTAGAACTGGTATCTAAAGATACAGCTTTTGTAAGTATATCAAAGATGTTCACTGGTTACTCTAAAATTTTGAAAATAATAAGAGATGGAAATGGAAATTGCCTTAATTAGGGGGACACAGTCCAAACAATGGAAGCATGTGATCGTTATATCTGGAGCAACATTCAGAATTTCTGAGAAATTTGTCCTTTTTTTTGACCTTTAACTTCTCTTTCTCATGTGCTTTCTACAGGCTTTCAACATAGGTTGCTCCTCTAAGATTTTTAAAGGATTGGCTTTGGAGCTTTTGTTTTTTTAATAGAATAGTTGTAGATTGTTTGTATTTGCAAACGTTTCTCCCTTATAAGGGATATCTTGGAAATAATAGTTTTACTTGTGCTTATACTTTTTAAACTTCTTATATTCTTTTGCATTTCTTACTTTATAAATATACTTACACTTTGTCAAAATGTTTCTTCTAAAGGTTAATGCATTTTTACTAAGAATAATATATTATCAATTTTTAGAAAATAAAATGCACATTTTAACATCACAGCAAACATTCTATTGGGTAATGACTTTTCTAGGCCAAGTGTGTAGCTAAATTCTTTATAATTTTATGGATTTGCACAGGAGGTATAGAAAACCTACAAATTTGAATGTGTGTGTTAGTGTGCACACTCATATATCTGATCAGGAATAATCTCCAAGGGAGATACACAGATAGGAAAATAAATTAAAAAATTACGATTTCCCATTCCCTAAGATGGAGGAAAGCTAGATGATTTGCAACTTCACTTTAAAAATATAGTTAATTCATAACTAGATTGTAATAGTAGATTTTTTTCCCATTGACACCAAATCTTTTCACTTTAGTGAAGGATTAGAGAAAATGCTGCCAGCCTGATTTTGTTAACATATTTATCTCATTGCATTATGTGTGGTAAACTTATCAAATATGTGAAAGCATAATTGTGACTAAATTAAAATAGTAGATATTTTTTGCTCATGGTTATTCCATTTCATTTTATTATATTAACTCAGCCAAATCCACATACCATATACAGGAATAGGATATGATGGTAAATGCAGAGAATGGAAAGCCCAGAAACACAGCCAGCCAACTGCTCTTGAGGGTTGCTGTTTTTCTAATCTGTTTTTCTCTTGGGAGAGGAGGTGGTTACAGCAGACCTTGGAGGAATGTTTCTTCCATCCAGAGCCGTGGCTCAGCCAGCGAGGGCATTCTGTGGCTTGAAAATTTTATAGATTGACTGAAGTGCATTCTATTCAATTAAAAAAGAATTAAAAAAATATTTCGCATGGGCTAGAACCATCCCTAACTTGAATCTGTTTCCTAGTGCTTTCTTGAAATGCAGCCAATGATCAGAAAATTCCCCCGTCCCTGGAAGAGAGATTTATTAGCATTGGCGTTGGGGAGGTTCATGGCTGGCCCTAGCACTGTATGAAATAGACTCACAAAGGCCGAGTTTATTACTATTTCAGATCCAAACTTCAGAGGAATCTGAGCACAAGCTATTAGGTTTGATTTACATTGTTTTTTGTCTCCTGTTGTTGTTAAAAGTAGATTTAATGTAATTACTAAAACTGCTGTACATGTAAATGAACTTCAAATCGTGAATTCTTAGTTGTCACTGCTAGTGTTTACAGAGGGAAACCTGCTCTTTTAAACTAAGAAATGAATAATTCCCACTTTAATTCAGAGATTTACTGCAAATGAATGCAAATTTCAGCGTTGGAATAATACAGTTCTTTTATTTTTGAATGTGTTTGTTGGCTGTGGAAAAGATGATTTTTCAGAATTTCTATTGTTTCAGTTGCCGTAGCAACCCTCTGGTGTCCTAAACATGAAAGGCTTCCTATACATCAAACCAAGCTAACTCAGCTGACATTTGGTTACCATGAGGTTTTTAGCACATCACAGGAATTCTTCTGCAAGATGTTGAGTAACATGGGGTGCCTCCAAGATGGAATAAATAAGGCCTCTGTGTTTTCCTAGATTTACTGCTGTCTCATAATTTGAAAAATCATTCATTCTGTGTATAACAATTCTGATGTTTCCAGGGAACTTTAGTCCAATCACCAAACAGTAATATCTTTCCCACAAATTAATGGCTTATCAGAGAAAAATCTAAACTATGTTGGAGAGGTGACAATTATGGCAGAAATCTCATCCAGGCTTTGAGGTCGAAGGGCAATTTGCTTTTTAAGAACTATGTGTTACTTAAAGTAAGTTAACTGATCAATAGTGAACTTTGTCCTTTGGAATGGTGATTTCAAGTCGTTGCTTGTAAATCAAGTGTGTTTCCACATGAACATTATCCAGAGCAGATCTTCCTTATTCTGCTGTGGAAAGTTGGATGACTTCGAGTTGAGCTCTATCGGAAAAGACAAATTGATTTAGAAGGGGCTTACATTACATTTTCAATTTAATTTCTATTTTTGAAAGTGGTATGTGAAACTCAATGAAAGCCGGCTGGAACAATCTATAAGATGAAAATAGAGTTTCATTTCATAATGATTAATTTTTCAGTTATCACTGGCTAATTTGTGTTATAATTATATTTGAATTGGATGATGATCTGCTTTTCATAAAGCAAATGGAAAAGGGCTAAAGAAATGTAGGAAAGTTACTTAAATGAGGCTTCAGTTCTTTGGCCTCGTATGTGGAAAAAGTAGAATCAACCCCGTGTGGATCTTCAGATCATGAGAAATGCACCTGTCTAATTACTTGCCTCAGCAGCAGCATAGGGATGCATGCATGCAGGCCCCAGCAATGCTGCCTTTTGGTATATGTGACTATGCTTTGTAATCCGATCAGAAATACTGAGAATCAAAATTTCAAAAACTGATGAATTTTGTTTGTTTAAATTTATGACAGAAAAACTTTGTTATTTCTTATACTTACCCTAGTACTATACTGGAGAGAGCAGAGTAGAAGGGAAAACTATTGAGAGGGATTCAGTGGAATAGAGATGAAGGCTTACCATCNGTTTGGAAGGAATGATGCTAAAGCTGAAACTCCAGTACTTTGGCCACCTCATGCAAAGAGTTGACTCATTGGAAAAGACCCTGATGCTGGGAGGGATTGGGGGCAGGAGGAGAAGGGGAGGACTGAGGATGAGATGGCTGGATGGCATCACGGACTCGATGGATGTGAGTCTGAGTGAACTCCGGGAGTTGGTGATGGACAGGGAGGCCTGGCGTGCTGCGATTCATGGGGTCGCAAAGAGTTGGACACTACTGAGCAACTGAACTGAGGGAAACTGACTCCCTAATTTTGAAATGTATATGAATACACAAAAGTCAAATAATAGGCTAACGCAATTCCAAAATGGGAGGATATCTTCCACCAGATATCAACTTACTATAAATTTTATTAATTTAAACAGTATGATATTGATTCACTCCCGTGTGCTCAGTCCTGGCTGACTCTGTGACCCCCATGGACTGTAGCCTCCTAGGCTCCTCTCCATTGAATTTTCCAGGCAAGAATATTAGAGGGGGTTGCCACTTTCTACTCCAGGGGATCTTCCCCACCCAGGGATCAAACCTGTATCTCTTGGGGCTACTGCATTGGAAGGGGGATTCTTTACCACTGCACCACCTGGAAAGTCCATGGTATTGGTTCAGGCACAGACAAATCAATCATAGAATTAGAGATTCCTGAAATAGACCTCTGCATTTATGAAAAGGGTTTCTTTCATAGCTCATTTTGAAAGAATCCACCTGCAATGCAGGAGACCCCCGTTCAATTCCTGGGTCAGGAAGATCCGCTGGAGAAGGGATAGGCTACCCACTCCAGTATTGTTGGGCTTCCGTTGTGGTAAAGAATCTGCCTGCAATGTGGGAGACCTGGGTTTGCTCCCTGGGTTGGAAAGCTCCCCTGAAGATACCCACTTCAGTATTCTGTCCTGGAGAATTCCATGGACTATGTAGTTCATGGGGTCGCAAAGAGTCAGACAGGACCGAATGACTTTCACTTCACTTCACTTTATATGAAAAACCATTATTTCTGTTAGAAGAGCTTCACTGTAATTTCAATAATTTGAGAAAAATGGATTTCTTCATTAAGGGTGGAAACGGCAACCCACTCCAGTATTCTTGCCTGGAGAATCCCATGGGTGGAGAAGCCTGGTGGGCTACAATCCACAGGGTCGCAAAGACTCAGACACGACTGAGCGACTTCACTTTCACGTTCACCTTTCACTTTCACTTTCAGGACTATTGTATGTCCAAATAGACAAAAGTGAAATTGGGTCCTTCTTACTTAGCATACACAAAAATCAGTTCTAAATGGATTAAAGATACATTTGATAGGCAAAACTTTAAAATTTCTAGCAAATTATGGAGGAGATTATCTTTATGACAAAAGAGTGAAGCATTTCTTAAATAAGACATCAAAAAATGTTAACATAAAAGAAAAAAATGTGATATATTCAACTATATTGAAATTAAAGATGTCTGTTCTTCAAGATAACTTAGAGACAGGGAGAAAAAGCAACAAATCAGGAGAACCTATTTGTAACACTTTTAAGTGATAAAGGATTAGTGCACAGAATATAAAAAAGAACTGCTTTAGTCAGAAAAGTCAAATAACCCAAAATAAAAATGAGTAAGAAATATGAATTGGCATTTCACACGAAAAGCCACACATATATAAGCCAAATAAACATATAAGAAGCTGCTCAACTGTTCAGAAGTCTGGGAAATGTGAACTGTGGTAATTTGCACTCTCTGCACTAATAAAAACTCATTGGTCTGATAGGTGTTGGTGAGGATGTGGAGGAAAGGGAACACAAATGGGTACAAAAATTAATTAGCCTTTTTTTGATAAAATTAAATATTCACATATCCTGTGGTCCAGATGTTCTATGCCTAAAGACTTCTCTGTAGAGAAATCATACAACTGGGCAATAAGAGATAAGCAAAAGAATGATCATAGATAGCAACATTGCTTATAAAAGAAAAATAAAAAAGTGAACAAATAGAAACTGACATGAACACAATCTTAACCTCTAAGGAAAATGACATTTAAATTGTGTCAGGGTTACACACAAATTTATACAATGAAAGCTAATTCACTATAGCTATAGACAACTACACAGACAAATCTTCGATACTATGCTGTAAAGTAACTTTCAGATTGTTAAACTCAGTATTGTAACAGAAATAATTTAAAAAGAAACTATTTGGAGAATAAATGTATATGTGATAAGGCTGTGGAAAAAAGAAATGAAAAATACAGAACTTAGGAGAGGAGTTACCTGGGAGAAGTAGGCATGACAATGGAAGAAGATAACTAGTGCATTAATATTGTTCTACTTCTTAAATTTGGTCATAAACTCTAGGTATTTTTTTCTTATGCTGCATCATATAATTTGTGTATNGAAAAATACAGAACTTAGGAGAGGAGTTACCTGGGAGAAGTAGGCATGACAATGGAAGAAGATAACTAGTGCATTAATATTGTTCTACTTCTTAAATTTGGTCATAAACTCTAGGTATTTTTTTCTTATGCTGCATCATATAATTTGTGTATACTTTGTATAAGTGTGGGATTGTATAGTTTGTGTCCCACAGATTCTTGTCTCTTTAATTTTTTCCCAGCTTATTTTTTTTCCCTCTGTTTTCCCATTCTACTATTGAGATTACACACTGAACCATTTACTTCGGTTATTATTTCAGTTTTAACATTTCAGTTTGATTCTTTATTATCATTTCTATTCATCTGCTAAAAGTTCTATCTTCCCATTTATTTCTAAAATATTCACTTTTACTCCATGGAGAATAGTTCTGATAGCTGCTTTAAAGTCTATACCTTATAATTACAACATCAGGTTTATATCATGCTTGATATCTGTTGATTGTCTTTTTCCCTTAAGAGTGTGCCAGAGTTTTCTGGTCCTTTGTATGTCAGGTGATTCTGGATTATATCCTGGACATTTTAACTATTTTGTTGTGAGACTCTAGGTCTTGTTAATGTCCTCTAGTGAATGTTGATTTATTGTTATTGTTATTTTATCAGGTAAACGATCCAGTTAGGTTCATACCACAAGTTCTTTCTCACCTTCTGGGAGTGGTGGTTTCAATATCAGTTTAGTTTTCAAACTCTTTGTTATGTTTCATTAGGTCCATGCATCTCAGTGGTGGGTTAGGGATTTATGTCAGTTCATACACAGATGTAGGGTGTCTCCTTTTCCAAATATCTTCTCTCCAAGATTCCCTTTATAGTCTTTAGTTCCCATGAGAAAAAAAGGACTTTTTTGCCTCCTCTAGCTAGAAATAGTCAAGATACTTTTTAGAACTGTACCCCCTATGTTTTTGAAAAGTGCCACAGAAATGTGCCTACCCTTGTGACAGAGTACTTCTAGAAAAGAAGAGAGGACAGGAATTTCCACTATATTTTTGAGCCAGAGGGATGCCTTTCCCAGTTTCTTTGATCAGAAAAGAAAGGCTTTCTTTTCAACACCTAGATTCCCACATCATGACCACTGCTGCTTCCCAAATGGTGCTGGCCTCAGGGAAGAAGCAAGAGAAAAAAAACAAACAGGACAGACAAAAAAACAAACAGGACAGACAAAAAAACAAACAAACAAACAAACCAGGAACCTCCCCCCTGCAACTGCCAGCTCATGGAGGTCTCCTATTCCCAGTCTTCTGGTTAAGTGAGAACATTTTTTTCCCAGAATTTTTACTCTCTCTATATATATATCGTCTCTGCTGGGCTGGATGAAGCACAAGAAAGAATCATAATTGCTGGGAGAAATATCAATAACCTCAGATGGACATGACACCACCCCTATGGCAGAAAGTAAAGAAGAACTAAAGAGCTTTACTTCTTGATGAAAGTGAAAGAGGAGAGTAAAAATGCTGACTTAAAACTCAACATTCAGAAAACTAAGATTATGGCATTCAGTCCCATCACTTCAGGGGAAATAGATGGGGAAACAATTGAAACAATGACAGACTTTATTTTCTTGGGCTCCAAATTCACTGCAGATAGTGACTGCAGCCATGAAATTAAGACACTTGCTCCTTGGAAGAAAAGCTATGACAAACTTAGACAGCATATTAAAAAGTGGAGATGTCACTTTGCTGACAAAGGTCCATCTAGTCAAAGCTATGGCTTTTCCAGTAGCCATGTTTGGATGTGAAAGTTGGACCATCAAGAAGACTGAGCATTGGAGAATTGATGCTTTTGAATTGTGGTGTTGGAGAAGACGCTTGAGAGTCCCTTGGAGTTCAAGGAGATCAAACCAGACAATCCTAAAGGAAATCAGTCCTGAGTATTCATTTGAAGGACTGGTGCTGAGGCTTAAGCTCCAATACTTTGGCCACCTGATGAGAAGAGCTGACTCATTAGAAAAGACACTGATGCCAGGGAAAATTGAGGGGAGGAGGAAAATGGAACGACAGAGGATGAGATGGTTGGATGGCATCACCAACCCAATGCACATGAGCTTGAGAAATTTCTGGGAGATGGTGAGGGACAGGCGAGCCTGGCATGCTGCAATCCATGGGGTCGTACATGACTGAGTGACTGAACAAAAATAATATCTTCTCTCTAGTCTAGAACTCTCTGCACCCTTATATCAAAGCTGGGAGAGACAAAGGAAAAAAAGAATATCTGAAACTCATACCTGTTATGGGTCATTATTCAAGAATGGACTTCCTTCCCAGTCTGCCTACTGTGGTTTCAGAGTTTTTAATGCTTTGTATTTTGTCAGAAGTTTTTACTTGTAGTCAGTGAGAGAGAGAAGCTCAAGTGAACTTATTCTATCTTGGCTCATGCCAAAGTCTATATATTCTTTTTTATTATTAAATACTATATAATATAATTAAAGATAACAAAAAAGATTCATCCCCAAAGGATTTCATAATCTACTATACTAGACTGACTTCTAAACAACTCTCTCTTAGGAAATATGGCTTTGACAAAGAGAAAAGAAATAGAATCAGAGGTTAAAAAAAAAAAAGACAAAGGGTAAGATTGAATAAGGTTTTTTGTGTTTTTTTTTTTTGTAAGGATTATCTAAGTGGGCTCAGACTTTCTCCTACCCAACATTTAGCACATTTTATTTATTTCATATTAATTTGGAAAAACTTATTCTTGCCATATTTCTTAGCTAAGAAGTCACATGAAAGCAAGTCAATATCTGTGTGGTTCACCCTTGTGTTGTTTCACATAGTAGGTGGTCAAGTTGGCAGGTTCCATAGTATTTGTCACCTAATTCCCAAAGCAGGTTTTGTCAGGGCTCTGCCCATATCTTTTGCCCTTTACTTCAGTGCCCACCAACCCAGTCTCCAATTTCCAGCTCTTGAGTTTCTCTGCTTAAGGTCTTTCCCAGGATTCTAAAGCATGTCTGTCCCTGCATAGCAGGTAGTGCCAGGAAATTAATGTCCACTAGAAGGAGACCTCAACCAATGATTGGTAGCATTGATTTATAAATATCCCAGCTCCTTCCCCCTTGGATAGGTTGACTCTGTGCCCCGTGTCCTACCTAAACTGGTTCTCAGAATTTTCCCAGCAGAATTTATTTCCAGTTGTCCATAGTCCGGTCCCATCACTTCATGGGAAATAGATGGGGAAACAATGTCAGACTTTATTTGGGGGGGGCTCCAAAATCACTGCAGATGGTGACTGCAGCCATGAAATTCAAAGACGCTTACTCCTTGGAAGAAAAGTTATGACCAACCTAGATAGTATATTCAAAAGCAGAGACATTATTTTGCTGACTAAGGTCCGTCTAGTCAAGGCTATGGTTTTTCCTGTGGTCATGTATGGATGTGAGAGTTGGACTGTGAAGAAGGCTGAGCACCAAAGAATTGATGCTTTGGAACTGTGGCGTTGGAGAAGACTCTTGAAAGTCCCTTGGACTGCAAGGAGATCCAACCAGTCCATTCTGAAGGAGATCAGCCCTG
>SJYV01015587.1:90716-121557 GCA_006410875.1 Neotragus pygmaeus | reverse complement strand
CTCCAGTACTTTGGGCACCTCATGCGAAGAGTTGACTCATTGGAAAAGACTCTGATGTTGGGAGAGATTGAGGGCAGGAGGAGAAGGGGACAACAGAGGATGAGATGGCTGGATGGCATCACGGACTCTATGGACGTGAGTCTGAGTGAACTCTGAGAGATGGTGATGAACAGGGAGGCCTGGCATGCTGCGATTCATGGGGTCGCAAAGAGTCGAACACGACTGAGCGACTGAACTGAATTGAACTGAACAGCGGTAGCTGACGTGATAATGCAGTATGTATTGGTGACCTTCCCTTCTCTGACTCCCCTTCTCACTCTGTTTTGGTTTTTCCTTATCCTCATTTTTTTTAATGTATTTATTTTTAATTGAAGGATAATTGCTTTACAGTATTGTGTTGGTTTCTGCCAAACATCAACATGAATCACCCATAGATGTACATATGTCCCCTCCTTCTTGAACCTCACTCCCATTTCCCTCCCCATCTCACTCCTCTAGGTTGTTACAGAGTCCAGATTTGAGTTCCCTGAGTCATACATCAAATTCTCATCGGCTATCTATTTTATATACGTATGTTTCCATGTTGCCCATAAACTACTTTAACCTAAATCCTTATTTCAGGATCTGCTTCTGGGATGACCCAAACTAAAACAGTTGCATATTCTACATACATGGGCATGGCTCTTTTATTAAGAAATTTCCTTGTAGCATTAGAATTGACAGAGCACCAGACTTCAAGTCAGAAGGTCTTAGTTCATCCACTTACCAGATGGATAAGGATGCTGAAGCTGAAACTCCAGTACTTTCATCGCCTGATGCGAAGGAATAATTGGACAAGACCCTGACGCTGGGAAAGAGTGAAGCTGGGAGGAGAAGGGGACAACAGAGGATGAGATGAGATGATTGGATGGCATCACCAACTCAAAGGACATGAGTTTCAGTAAACTCTGAGAGTTGGTGATGGACAGGGAGACCTGGCGTGCTGTGATTCATGGGGTCACAAAGAGTCGGACTGAACTGAACTGAACTGAACTGAATCTTGAACAAGTTACATGATTACTCTAAGGCTCAACTTTCCTCATGGGGAATGTGGAGTTCATAAAATCTTCCTCATAATGTTCTTGGGAGTATTAAATAACATAATACATGTGAAAGAACCTATTATGGAGATCAGTGTGTAGTGAGTACTTAGTGCATTAATGTGTGGTGATTGAGTAGGAGGATAAAGAATTCTTTCTTGTGCTGTGAACCATCATGTCTGTTTTATTTGTTTTCCTGATGGAGAGTAGGGTTATATTAACATGTCCAGTCAATATCAGAAATTGATAATGGTGGGGAAAGGTTGAAGAGCTTGTATTTTTTCATCTTGTGGAATATGCTTCTAATTAGCAAGAGCCTGTCTTCTTTCAGCATAAATGGGCAATAGCTCAGCAGCTGATCCCACTATTCCTGAGTCCCAGTGTGCGCCAGAGGAAATGTACAACCAACACTCCAGAGAGAATGTACATTGTGTTTTAACTTATATGATTTCTCTTTTATTTGAGGATTGTTCCATGAAGTTTTCATGGCTTAATAGACTTTTAGGTCATAAAGAGACTCCTGATCAGAAGTAGTCAGATCCTATTGTACTACAGTAGGGGTATCATAGACGTCAATAGCCTCTCTTATCCTATAGCATTTTAGGAACAAAGAAAACTGTCTTTAGACATTTAAAGGATTAATAAAATGAGAGGGCAGAAATCTTATTAAAGGGACTTCACAAGTTAAAGGTTGTGGGAGCATTTTGAGTTTCACTTAAGAGGGAAGATTCTATTAAGTAGAGCTGTCTAACAACCAAAGGGATGACTTAAGTGATAATCTTGCCATCACTGGAGGTATGTAAGAGGCCATGGGGTATTATACAAGGAATTCTTTTGCTCATGGGAGGGAGACTTAACTGAAAACTCAGGTCCCTTTTAGTTTTATGATTGTATGTTTGGGCGTTTCTAAAAGCAAACACCATGCACACTACAGAGCATATAGTATTAATATAGGCTCAATGAAAATACGATGATTCATTACTACCAAATACCCCTGGGTCCCCTAAAGTTTCCCTGAAGATAATTAATTCTATCTTCTGTAAGTACCTTCTTTCTTCATATTGGCAGTCCATTCAGGGCCAGTCAAATCCCTGTTGCCAAGCAAAATGGAAACTCAGGCATTTGACACAGGTTAGGGATCCAGGATGCTAGACCTGGCTATGGGAATGAAGATGGCTGTAGCAGTTACAGAAGTGCACCACTCAGACCTCCCTTCAAGAAAGAACCTGCCATTCAGCTGCAAAAAGCTGAATGCCTTCGGCTGTTCTTTAGAGTAAGTTTCAGTATTTAAACTGAAGCCTCATGTTTCCCAAGGAGCTCTCACTACACATAAGCATGGCAAAGGTACTAGGGGCCTGGCCATTTCAGCCTGAATTTGGACTCCATTCAAGCTCCTTGCTTTCCAGCTCACTGTTAGATCAGTGACTTTTAAGATCTGCATCATTATCTCAGGTTATCCTGACCCACTCTTTCTTCTTTCCTCATTTTCTTTGCCAGGTATCAGAACTATGTCACAACCTGAGGTTTTCCCTGACCAATCCTGCTTCTCTTTCTAGTGCTTTTCATAGACATTATTCTCAATAAAGCTGTTATGCTCCTAACGCAGTCTCAATCACTGCTTCTAGAAAAACCAGTTGACTCAATGGCTTACCCTGCAACCATGCAGCCCACAGGAAAAGGAAACAAAAGAGCACGTTGTACAGAAGGAAAATCTGGATTATCAGTGTGTCTAAAAAGACTGAAAGAACAAGGGAGAGACCTGAAACGCAGGATGTGCAACAAAGACCAGAGGGCAGGAGGGGCACTCTGAGAGTCAGAGCCTGGAGAGATCCCTCGAGAGACAGGTGCTAGAGGGAGGGAGAATTTCCACTGGGCTTGCCAACCACCTGCCAATGCCCTCAGTCAGAAGCCATTTCTTACCTTGTGTCTTTATGACAGCCAGGGAAAGGAAGAGAAACTGCCATGTNTTGTCCCCTTCTCCTCCTGCCTTTAATCTTTCCCAGCATCAGGGTCTTTTCAGATGAGTCAGTTCTTCGCATCAGGTGGCCAAAGTATTGGAGTTTCAGCTTCAGCATCAGTCCTTCCAATGAATATTCAGGACTGATTTCCTTTAGGATGGACTGGTTGGATCTGCTTATATTTAGGATTATTCTTATCAAACTGACTGACATGTAAGAAACACACTGAAGCAGTTTATATTTTCAATCTTGGCTTCTGGTTTGAGGTGTCTATTTTCTTTCTTTGAATTTCACATTTCTTCGTCACAAACATGGAATGTTGCAGCGCCAGTACCTACAAGTAATGCCTTTCTGTGCCAGGCAGAAATTATCATATTTTTGAGGACCTTTTTCTTCTGTAACTGAGAATATAATTAATGTTCACTTAAATTAGTACTGTCATGCCATTAATGGGAACTCAGGAATATTTTTTAGTTAGTATTGTATTTGGATCTTAAAAAGTATTTTTACAGATTCTTTCCAGGACATTGACCAGTCTTACAGAGGTCTTCATTACAATTTTATTAATATTTTGTTCTAACTTTCCAGGTCTTGAGAGTGTTAATGTAGTTGATTAAAATCCATGGGAATACGTATCTAATGAGCTCCTTTTGTTTGTAGATCAGAAATATCTTTGTGAATGTATTTTTGCTTCAACCACAAATTTCCTTCCTATTATTTTCTCACAGTGAAATCATTAGCCTGTTTGTGAGACTGATGTCTGTTGCCATGGAAATAAACAATGTCACAAATTCAGAACTATAGAAAGTAGGCAGAAAAATAGGCTGGGGAGCACAATCTTTGGGAAAACTAGAAACTGAAATTATTATTTGTAAATCTCTCCAATGTTAATTTGGAAGATTACCCCTATGTTGTAGCTAACTTTGTCTTATACTTTCGGGGAATGTTCTTAATGTAGCTTTTAAGCTAATTTAAATTCTGAATCCCTTTCAAGTACTTTCAAGTATTATTTCACAAAAGCTGTTGCTAACTGCAGCCTGGGAAATTTAAGAGAAGAAGTACATATGAAAAAAGGATGTAGTATATATTAAGCAAACGAAACATGCTGCGTATTTAAAACTTAGAGACGAGTAGTTGGAATATCAACCATCAAAACAAAATAAAAAGCGAAAAAACAACAGGCAAGTCAAACCCAACCAACTCAGCCCAACCTAACCAAAGAAACAGTTTGTTTAATTCCTGTAAGTAGAGAAGATATAAAGATGTGTGACCTTAGTAGAAATACAATTAAAGAAGACCTTCAATTGAAGGTGAGCCTCAGGAACTGAGGGAAAGAATTCAGTATGTTCTTGAAAATAAATATTCTTGGTTGCAGTGAAATATGTAAATAATTTCCCTCCAGAGATGAGATGTCCTGTCAGCAGTTAAACTTATTTATAATAGAGTTAAAAATTTCCATTTGGTCTTGGGGTCTGGTAGTATGCCCAGCTTCCATTTTATTTTTTCCTCTGTAATCTGACATATATGATAGCGTTTTGTCCACCAAGATTTCTTTGTCATTTATTGTCATCTTTATGTACTTGAAATTTAAATAGTCATGAGTATTTTTAAGATACTGATTTTTACTCTGATTCAAGTAGAATAGCATCCTTCAGCATTCTTGTAGCAGCACTATATATCATGTTCTTGAATACACAATAATTACTGGTAAAATGTATGCTGGAGAGGCAGACAGTTTTATATTTATGTCACATTGTGGCATAAACCCTAGTAAAGGTAGCCAGGATGAAATGACTTGTGTATTTATCTTACATTTAAATTGTGGAAAGTTAGGGTTTTATTGGTAGACATCTGTGCCTCCTATTAAGTCGGGGTTTCCATATTTTTTCCACTTGAGTTGTATTTTTATTTTGAATGAGAGAGCCAAAATTTCGTAGCAGACATTTTTGATCAGTTAGAGCAAGTGGTGTGTTTTATTTTGTTGACTAATCGTTTTTAGGTTTTCCAGAAGAATTGTTGGTTTTTATTTTCCTTAGGGTTAAGCTATACTTGAAAGTTTGCATTTCTGGATTTTTAGCCTTTTGAACAAATAGACTATGAAAAGAAGACTGTTGAAATTAAGATTTGCAAGTGATATAAGATTGTTGAAGTAACTGGAAGTGGTACATTGAAACTGAGCTTATTTAAAGAAGATAAGAGAGGAAAAGATGATGGTGAAGAAATAAAGATCTTTGTGAACAATGGATAAAGAGAACTGAGTAAAATTGGGGGATTTAGATGCTTTTTTTTCCTCTTTGAAATTTTCTTTAGGCATTTACTTCTTTGTATTTGAATGTCATTCTTGTCCTGAAGGACATTTCAATCTGACTGGACATATCGGGGCAAGGATGATAGGCAGGAATCAGGCATAATTATTCAGTTTAATCCCATCTTCTTTTCCCTTGACAGAATAGGACAGACAGCTCAGAAAGAAGAAATGGGTAAGTTAGACAAATTGAGTCCAACAAGTCAGGGTGTCTGCCAGGATGAGGGAGTATTTACATATCTAATAGACATTAAAAAATTATCCCCCTTTCTTTTCTTTTCTAGAGCGCGGTTCACCTGGAGATTTGATTACTAAAGATATCACGGACACATCGATTGGGGCTTATTGGACGTCAGCTCCAGGAATGGTTCGCGGTTACAGGGTCTCTTGGCAATCACTTTATGATGATATAGAGGCTGGAGAAAAGAGTCTTCCTGCAGATGTGATTCATACTGTGATAGAAAACTTGCAGCCAGAGACCAAATACAGAGTCTCCGTATTTGCAACTTACAGTAGTGGAGAAGGGGAGCCCTTGAGTGGAGAAGCCATCACTGAATGTAGGTAACATTCTGAGGGGGGTTGGCGGTGTGTTGATGTACCTAACAGCTATCAGCTCATGATAACCTCTTGCATTTTTTTTCTTTATGTGACAGATGAGGACTAAAAACTTATGACCTTTAATGAATGTGCTTTAAAATCAAGTTCATTGTGTATCTAAACTTGTATCAAATTTTGAAATATTGAATCCCTGCCAACTACCTACACAGTTTACCCTTGAAAATGTGGGGGTTAATCTGAGTATAATTTATAGGCAACCATTCTTATCTGAGGTTCCTCTGCATCCCAGGATAAAACCAACCTCAGATCATGTAGTCCTGCAGCATTTGATAGTGAAAAAAAAAAAATCCATGTATAAGTGGACCTTCAAAGTTCAAACCTTCGTTGTTCAAGGATGAACTGTGTTTCTCTCTGTCTCTCTCACTTCTTTTTTTCTGGTGGAAAGATCAACTAGATAAGAGACTCAACTAGTTAAGAGACTCAACTAGTAAAGAGACAGGAAGCTATGGAAACAGAATTCAGGGACATTTATAACTACATGGCCTTGGGCAAGTTCTTGAAACTTCTTTGAGGTTTAGTAAATGGCAACCCACTCCAGTACTATTGCCTGGAAAATCTCATGGACAGAGAAGCCTGGTAGGCTACAGTCCATGGGGTCGCAAAGAGTCAGACATGACTGAGTGACTTCACTTTCACTTTCCTAATATGTAGAATGCAGCGTCAGATTGTGTTGAGCATTAAATAAAATAACAGTGGGCAAAGCACCAGGCATAGCGCCTAGCCACTTAGAGAAGACCGATGTATAATGCAGCTGTTGAGACGATGTGTGTTGTACAACCAGGACTAATCCTAAATTATTTTTACTATGTTTGGGGAGGCTAATTCAAGTCTACTCAGTTTTCTGATGGCTAAAATTTACCTTAATCTCATTAATATTCTTTCCTATGAAGAATTTTGAGTGACTTCTCATCATTTATTATCAGGTGGCTAGGGAGAAATGTGTCTGTATTTCATAATTGTCTTTCCTAAAAAACAATTTATTAAAAATGGGCATTTCTAAGAATTTATAGGAAAGTTTATTCTTTTTGTTTGGGAGGATTTAGGAAAAGGGGAAAGAGTGGGGGTATTCTTGCACTTCTTTTTTTAGGAAGAAGTGGAGGAATTGGGTGAAATTTAGGCCACATATTGGGTGATTTTTCTGTCAAAAGAGGAGAGAGGAAAACACAAGGGCAATTTCAGTGAAGTCCTGTATCCTGATTTTAAGTTGTCCTTAAATTAAAATCTTTTGGTCTGAGTTCTCTGTATAATTCATCTTTTCTTTTTTTTTCAATCACTCATTTGGATATGTCTGAGCTTAAGTCTGTGTCAAAATTAACAGATTAAAAACTCATTTGGATATGTCTGAGCTTAAGTCTGTGTCAAAATTAACAGATTAAAAAAAATCAAACTCCTTATAGGAGATTTAAATACATGAAAAGGCATATTTCTCAGATTTTGACATGATTGGTTTCCATGATAGTGAATGAAATCCTGTGTCTGAATATATTGACTGACATAGTTTAAGAACTTGGCAGAAATTCATCTCTATTTCCGGCAGTTATTCATTTGTTGTAAAGAGAAGTCATATTGTAAATTTAGGCCATATATGACACATCTAGCTAAATTTATTTGTAGGCGTAAAGATACAATTCACATGGCTGAGAAATTATCGAAAAATACATAGAGGGAAACTTTTTCAAAAATTCTCCTCCATCCTTTCTCCTTCTGAAAGGATTGAATCCTCAGATATTTATTTGGGATTTAAAATATCCACAAGGGATATGTTTTAGCTCAAAGCAAGTATGTTAGTAGAAATTCGAAATAAAATTTCTAAAAGCTGAGCATCTAAGACATTTTCAGTATTTCTTGGCTAATGGATTGATTTAAAGCTTAGTAAATGGAAAGGCCTCTTTTGAACCATGAGCAGAGTAGGTAGGAATGAAAGGCACATTTTCTAGAGGGTATAAGTCACCTGCTCAAACTGCTCAGCAAATTAGATGAAAGATGAGAACCCTTCTTTGTTCTGCTACCATTTAAAAAAAATTTTTATTTGGAGGACAATTGCTTTACAATGTTGTGTTGGCTTCTGCCTTACAGCAACACGAATCAGCCACAAGTGTATATACATTCCCTCCCTCTGGAGCTTTCCTCCCCACCCCCCATCTGCTACCATTTTTAGTTGTGTTTTAGTTTGCTCTCATTGTGGAAAGTAAGGTAGTTTCGAAAATACTTTGAGAAATCTGAGTCACATGTAGTGTCTTTGGCTGGTGGACAAGTCCAAAATGGTGTGTATAACTGGGCCATGCTCTTAGAGTATCTTAAACTTCCAAGGGGGACATTTTGGAAATATTTTCTGCTTTTACCTGATGTTCAGAGACATGGTCTGCAGACTGCTGATACAATGACAACCACAAATTGTGGCTAAAAAGCCAGCAGGTGGGAAACTCTACTGGCCTTCCAATTATGGCAGCTAATTTAGCTGAGGTACAGTGAGTTTTGGAGAGCATCCTGTGAAAGGCACTAAAACTTGAAAAGAACTTAGAATGGGAGTGTTACAGCATTTTACAGTATGTGGCAGACCAATGAATGGAGTGACAAATCTTGCTTTTTACTTATGGGAAGCCAACAAGGAAGGATTTCTTTTCCCTCCTTAAAATCCAGAGTTTCCCATTAAAGCTAGGATGAGATATGTCATATTTTATTTAACTTCAATTCCTTTATTTTAAAGAGTTAATTATAAAACAGGAAAACAATTGAAATCCTTGAAGCATTTCAAAGTATGAAGTACAGTATTTGAAAGTTATTAACATATTTAAATTTGGGAATATTTTCAAGTTTGTGATCCCACTTTTTGGGGACATAGGCTTCGTTTTAGACCAACACTCATAATATTTAAATGTCCATTTTTCTCGATCCTAAGTGGTATGAAATGGGTTTGAGAATTTTGTGTAAGGAAGAAATGTCTTGTTCTACTGAACAAGAGCTGAAGAGATGGAAACAAGAAGTCAGTAAACATATTTTAGCAGAACTTTTTCTAGAAAAGTGTTAGACACACATTGATTTACTCAACACTTGTGATAGATTGTTCTGTGTCCTATTGTTTCTCATATTCTTTAAAAAATCCTATGTAAGGTCTTTACATTTTTTTCTTTTTGGAAAATATGTATTTTTTTGTTTTAATAGTTCACTTACCTAGAGAACAGTAATGGGCAACTGGAGATTAACTAAATGCATTTTAATATTCCAGAAAATAATGGGATTGGCTGAGAATTCTCTTACTTTCTTAGCCTAAAATTTTAAAAAATGCAGCCAATATACTCTTAGTTGAAATTATATCTGCATTTTTCAGAGACATAATCCATAACCATATATTGATTTTCTTTACCTGTTTTGTCATTCTTACCTTTGTCCTCTATACGCAGTGTATCTTTTGCTTACATGGCTGCTGTCGAGATTTTCTTTTTATGCTGATTTTAAGTAATTTGGTAATAATATGCCTGGGTGTAGTTTTTTCGTGTTTCTTGTGCTTAGAACTATTGAGATTGCTGGATCTGTGGGTTTATAATTTTATGAAGTTTGAAAATATTTAGGCTGTTGTTTCTTACAATATTCTATTTACTACCCTTCACTTTCTTCAGGCATTCTGGTCCCACATGTGTTAGGCTGGTTGCAGCGGTCACATGGCTCACTTCTGTGCTTTTCAGGTTTTCAGTCTTGTTTCTTTTATTATGTTGCAATTTGGGTAGATTTTTTCTCATGTCATCAAGTTTGCTAGTATTATTATTTTTTTTTTTTTGCAGTTTCTGATTTGATGTTAATATCTCCCTGTGTGTTTCTCGTGTCAGGCACTGTATTTTTCACTTCTAGAGGTTTGGTTTGAGTCTTTCTTATATATTCTATGTGTTTACCTAACATGCTTAATATTTCTTGTACCATCATTAACATATGGAATATGGTACATATAATAGTAATAATAGCTGTTTTGATGTCCCCTTTGAATAGTTCTGTCATATGTGTTATTTCCAGTTCTATTTCTGCTTGCAGAACTTGGTTTCTGGTGAGAGCTCTCTTCCTGGTTTGCAGATGGCCATGTTCTTTCTATGTCCTCACGTAGCCTTTCCTCAGTCTGTGCATGTTGAGGGTGGGGAGGGGAGAGAGAGAGAGAGAGAGGGAATGAGCTCTCTGGTGTCTCCTTGTCCTCTTATAAGGATTCCAGTTCCATCAGATTACGGCCTTACCTGTAGAATCTCATTTAATCCTAGTTACCTCCCTGCATGCTAAGTCACTTCCGTTGTGTCCAACTCTTTGCGACTGTAGCACTCCAGGCTCCTCTATCCATGGGATTCTCCAGGCAAGAAATAATTGAGTGAGTTGCCATCTCCTTCTCCAGTTACTTCCTAAAGGTCCAAATACTATCACATTGGAGATTAAGGCATTAACATATGAATATCAGTTTAGTTCAGTTCAGCTGCTCAGTTGTGTCCGACTCTTTGTGACCCCATGAATTGCAGCATGCCAGGTCTCCCTGTCCATCACCAACTCCCGGAGTTCACTCAGACTCACGTCCATCGAGTCAGTGATGCCATCCAGCCATCTCATCCTCGGTCGTCCCCTTCTCTTCCTGCCCCCAATCCCTCCCAGCATCAGTACCTTTTCCAATGAGTCAACTCTTCTCATGAGATGGCCAAAGTACTGGAGTTTCAGCTTCAGCATCATTCCTTCCAAAGAAATCCCAGGACTGATCTCCTTCAGAATGGACTGGTTGGAACATGTGAATATAGGGAGGCACATCATTCAGTCCATGATACAGGTTATTATTTTTTTCTTTATTTGCATTTCTGGTAATTTTTATTAGAAGCCACACTATGAACTTTACCTTTTTGGATGTCAGATATTTTTATGGTCTTACAAGTATCCTTTCAAGGTTTGTTCTGGGATGTAGTAAATGCACCTGGAAACAGTTTAATAATATTGAAGCTTTCATTAACGTTGTGTTAAAGCTAGACCAGAGAAACCTTTAGTTTAGGGCTTCTTTTACTCTACTCCTGGGGCAGTAACTCCTTCTTAGTACTTTATATGATGTTCAGAAAATTTTGAGATTTTCTCCTCTGAAGAGGGGGAATATTTCTGGCCCCACATGAACTCTAGGAACTTTTTTCTCTCTACTCCTTCTACGTGGTTCTTTGTCTGGTTTTGAGTGGTTTCCTTATTCATATGCACTGAGTAGTACTGGGTTGAAGACTCAAGTAGGACCTTTTGCAGATTTTTGGAGCTTTTTCTCCATCAAACTATCTCCAGGACTTTCTCTGCAAGTTCTAAGTACCTTGGACTCCCCGAACTGACAAAAGTACCTCCTCAGTTAAGGGAGACCACCAGGCTCCATCTGGGTTCCCCCTTCCTGTACTGGTGCTGGAAACTCTCTCCAAGCAATAAGTCAGGGCAATGATCAAGCTCCTTCTCATTTGTTTCTCTCAGGAATCATGGTCCTATGCTGCCTGATGTCCAGTGTCTGAAAAATGCTGCTACGTCTGTGTGTGTGTGTATTTTTTAAAGCTTTCCCAGGTTTTTTTTTTTTTTTTAAGTTTTTTCAGGTGGTCCTTGCCTGTTTGAACATGAAAATTTCTTTTAGAATCAAAAAAGATTGTCTGCAGTATTTCCTTCAGCTTTGTCCCTCTTTTTAGAAGATGCTTATGATTTTTGAATGCTGAGACTACTGAACTGAATGAAATGATCCTGATTATAAGCTCTAGATGTATATATAAAGAAGACTGTATTGGCTATTTGTGGATGTTAGGTGACTAGTTTCTGATATAGTTGTTAATAAGACATAATTTAATAAAGTTTGTTTTATATTAGTCAAACCCTTCTTACATACAGTTTTTTCTTAAAACCACCCAGTGTATACTGGTTTATCTCCAGAGCCCCTGAGATATTTTTATGTGTCAGAGTTTCGTGTTCTTTTGTGTTGATCGTCTTATGCGTTCACGGCAATCGCAAAGGATGGTGTTAACTGTAGTCACTCTGGCTAGTCATTTATGCATTGTACTTTTTTCTGAAAAGACTCAAGGAATATTTCTGACCCTGTATTTATTATTTTTCATATTCTGAACACTGTAATTTCTAAGGAATTCTTTACAGATGGAAATATAATAAAAATTTGAAAAACCCATCTCCGGAAATGGATGTTTTCTTTACTAAAGTCTCTGGAATGCAAATAGGAAATCCTTGCAATATGAACTTCCATTTTTTCGTTATTAGCCAGATAAAGAGAAAACATCTCACTATAACCTCACTGAGATTAGGTTCACACGCCATCCTGAATTTAAGCAAGACCGCAATGCTAAGTAAAGGAAGGGTGTACGTATTTAAGAACCCACACCTAGTGTCTTTCATACAAATGCGGTGGTGGACATAAGCATTTTCTTTCAGCATGATATACACTGTAATCTTTTCATCTCACAGTGTCTGAAGACTCGAAAACCTTGAAAGTGGATGAAGAAACAGAAAACACAATGAGAGTTACCTGGAAACCAGCACCTGGGAAAGTTGTCAACTACCGTGTTGTGTATCGCCCCCGTGGGGGCGGGAGGCAGATGGTTGCCAAAGTGTCACCCACAGTCACCTCAACAGTGTTAAAGCGACTTCAGCCCCAGACCACGTATGACATCACAGTTCTCCCAGTTTACAAGACAGGAGAAGGAAAGCTTAGGCAAGGTTCAGGAACAACAGGTATGAAATCATAATAATTTGGAGGGGGGAGTGTAATATTTTAATGGGGGTTTTAATATATCTGCTTCATTTGTGAATATCGAAAATAAACTCTGTAATAAATTACGTTATAATAAATAGCTGGATAAGATGCCTAATTAGCATATGATTTTAACCAATCTAGTTCCTTGTAAAATGATTCTACATATTAATGTTACTCTAATCTTAATTGTGAGTGCTATTTACACTCGCACTTGGCTCACACTCGAATATTCTGACTTTTATTGGGCATTATAGTTTGTGCTTTCTGACTTAATGTAAAGTAAATATTTATTTTGAAGTGTTTTGCTTGTGATGATTGCCATCTGTGCCACTTAGATATTTGGAATTCAACTTATTATTGTAGGGGTTAATTAAAAACGTCCAGAGCCTAGGGTTTTAGAAAATATTTTAATATTTATTATCTCTACAGCTTCTCGATTTAAATCACCTAGAAACCTCAAAACGTCTGATCCAACCATGTCAAGTTTCCGGGTGACGTGGGAGCCTGCACCCGGTGAGGTCAAGGGTTACAAGGTCACGTTTCACCCCACGGGAGATGACAGAAGACTGGGGGAGTTAGTGGTTGGACCGTATGACAACACAGTTGTTCTAGAGGAACTTAGGTAGGAGTGAAGTCTATTTCATTTTTTAACAGATTGCATAACGGATGTAAATTGGCAGGCCTTCCACACACGATCACTTAATGTGTCTTTTGCCGGCAGAGTATTTAAAATCAGCCCAAGTTGCTTTCTCACTCTTGTTGAGGCTGAAGTTGAGGTTTGGGTTCAGACATTCAAATTTAGGCCTGAACAGGTATACTATTTTAATGATGTTAGTTACTAGGAGATCAGGTGCTGCTGCTGCTGCTAAGTCACTTCAGTCGTGTCCGACTCTGTGCGACCCCATAGATGGCAGCCACCAGGCTCCCCTGTCTCTGGGATTCTCCAGGCAAGAATGGTGTTTTTCTCCATAGCACCCCGCTTTTAAAAAATTGACATCCACGTCGCACTATTTCACCAAGAGCAGCTTGTCCCCAACCAGCCCCGTGGAAATGTGGGTGTTCCTGTGCTTCAGGAGAGGCCCAGGGGGCTGACCCAGAGATGCCTGTGTACATCCCCTCCCAGGAGCGAGGGAGGGAGTGGGCCTTTATGCTTGGGGTCAGCTGTGAGGCTTGGGCAAGTGGGGGCTGATGGAAAGTCTTGCTGTAGCCTCTGCAGTGGAAAAGAAGGAGGTTTGACTTTGAATAGCAGCCTACATCCTTTATAGTGAAAAAACCAGAGTGCTCTGCATTCATTGCCGGGTGGAAAGTTGACTTGTTTTGACTGTTCATTCAATGACACTGAAATCTGTTTGAATGCACAATACTTACTTCTATCAGAATAGGGAGGATAAAATTGAATGAGCCTACTGTGTGCCAGGGGGGTTCCCTGGTGGCTCAAACGGTAAAGTATACACCTGCAATGCAGGAGACTCAGATTCGATCCCTGGGTGGGGAAGATCTTCTGGAGAAGGGGATGGCTACCCACTCGAGGACTCTTGCCCGGAGAACCCCATGCACGGAGGAGCCTGGTGGGCTGCTGTCCATGGGGTCACAAAGAGTTGGACACGACTGAGCAACTTTCACACACTATGTGCTGGGCACTGTGCCAGGGCTTTATGTTTCCTTGCAAGTACAACATTTTAAATTGTTTTCTTAAAGCCCACTACTTAGCAGTAGTACAAGTGAGAGCTTGATCCTTTCCTGACTTGCTCAGTAGGAAGGTGGGAATTCTACATTGGATGGAAAGGCAAGGTGGAAACTGGCGCCCTGCACCCGCAGTGTTCTCTAGAACGCTAATTTCCCTAATACCTCACAGTGTGAGCTTAAACTGGAATGTGATGCAACTTATTTTTCTTCTCGCGCAATATTATGTTATTATAACTTCCTCTGAGTGAAAGTTTGTAAGTCAAGATGAATATTTATAACAAAACAAAAAAATGCTACCAGTTGAGCCTATTATACATACAGACTGTATATTTTAACATTTCAGGGCAGGTACCACGTATAAAGTAAACGTTTTTGGAATGTTTGATGGAGGAGAAAGTTCACCACTTGTTGGACAAGAAATGACAACTCTTTCTGACACAACTGTAATGCCAATTTTATCCTCTGGTAAGAAATTGAATTGCATTCTCCTAAGAAAAGTCAGTACCATGTAACTTTTTCAAATGTAAATTGTTAGATTAATTATACCATGAAAATCAACCATTAAATTTTACATTAAAATTTATTTCAGTAATATATACTTAAAAAAATTCTACAGACATCCAGCTAAGCACACTTTGCCAACATTTTTTTTAAGGCTTTCTTGTCAGCATTACATTAGTTACGTAGTACTGTATTATTTAAAGCTGCGTTTTTCAATGGGTAGATGATGTACATTTCTCTCTTTGTAATGATTCAAATGCAGTTTTATTTCGCTAAAGTAATTGTAGAAAGGATTTATTTGGGCTGAGCAAGTGGTGTTTGGTTATTGATACGTTAATAGGTGGGCAGCTAAGACTTGGGAAGCAAAATGGTACCATAAACCCTTTAGACTTTCTGCTGCTGCCACAACTACAGCTTTGATACACATGAAGCTAGACTTGAACATTCCTAGCAGTGAGGGTGGTAGGTAGAGTTTACTTCTAAATATTTTCATCATTTGCTTATGAAGAGTAGGTCTTGGCAGAGCAGGAGCAGACCTGTAAAGGCCTAGGTGCTTGGATAGTGTTGGGGAATCCTCACTCTGATGGACCATCCCTTATACCAGTGATGCTTTTGTAGTATAATGAGCAGCATTGAGTTTTTCTAATTTTTTAAAAATAGTAATAGAAAGATCAAATGCTAACATGGCAAGTAGTTGAAAAATTCATAGCTGGTAACATAAGCTCTTGGAAAAGGAAGCATTTGAAAAGATGGGTGTGGATAAAATAAAGTCTCAACTTTTGCTGTTTTGCATTGATGTTCTATTTTTTCTCTTATGATGATATTAACTGACTTATATTTTTATTTTGTAGCTTGTGCACTGAGGATTTGGGATAATTCTCTCTTTCCAAAGCACCCTAGCTTTGTATCAGTGTTTGTGCTTGTGGTCTCTGTAGCTCTCGATTTGTATACTTTGCATCTTTTTTTCTAGATTGTCTTCCTTCTCTCTTGACTTTTTAAATGTGCAGATTTCACCATTTGTATTTACCTGATTCTTATATGTAGTAGATGATTAAGTTATTTAAAATGAAATAATAGCCATCAGAGTTTTAAGCACTATATCTTTTACTTCAGAAGGGTCGAGAGTTCTGTGCCTAATCCTTAATAATATATGTATTACTGAGAGTTTTCATTAATTCAAAAGATATTTTTGGCTCACTGAACCTTTTTCCGGCTTGCCCATTTTAAAGTTCATCTCATCCTTGTCTGCTAATGACCACTGAAAATTGAGAAAAATGCAAAGTTTTATTAAAATTATTATTTCCTTATAGTTAGAAGGCTGTACATTCCCTCTTACATATTTCAGTGTTTGAGTTTGTGAGCCTGTTCAAATTTGTAATGACAGTTTAAGTCTCCATGTTCTATGATTGTGGCCATGAATATAGTCAAAGATGAAGGAAAGATTTTCCACTGAAATGATTATTAGAGGGATGGATAGTTCCTGTGATTCTTATTTGAAGCTATAAGTCATATGGGCATGTTTTCAAAGTCTTGAACTCCCAGTCACCTCGCTGAGCCACAGAACTGAGACTGTTAGGTGACCCTGGCCCCCGGGGGTGGCAGAAGTGTGCTGGGAAGTAACCTGCAAAGGGTGTGCCGCTGACCCTGTGCCGTCTCGTGATTGCCGCGTCAGGGATGGAGTGTCTCACCCGGGCTGAGGCAGACATTGTGCTGCTGGTGGACGGATCATGGAGCATCGGCCGGGCGAACTTCAGAACTGTCAGGAGCTTCATTTCTCGTATCGTGGAAGTCTTTGAGATTGGCCCCAAGAGAGTTCAGATCGGTAGGTCTCACAACACTGACGGCATTTAGATGTCTTCCTCAGGTTCGCTTACATGTGCTAATGCCAATGGTGTCCTTCCAGCCCTCGCTCAGTATAGTGGGGACCCCAGAACAGAGTGGCAGTTAAACGCTCACAAAGACAAGAAGAGCTTGCTGCAGGCCGTGGCGAACCTGCCTTACAAAGGAGGCAACACCCTCACAGGTGAGCCAGATGGTCCCGGGCGCTGTCAGCTCTCGCTTTTGTCCGAGTTCATGGCTGAATAATGATGTGGCTGATTCTCTTTTAACAATCCCACTAGGGATGGCCTTGAATTTCATTCGCCAGCAGAGCTTCAAGACCCAAGCTGGCATGAGACCTCGAGCTCGAAAAATCGGTGTTCTTATCACTGATGGGAAATCCCAGGATGATGTTGAGGCACCTTCCAAAAAACTCAAGGATGAAGGAGTGGAACTGTTTGCTATTGGTAAGTATGGATGAGAATAGCCACGCCTCTATGGGTGACAAATATTTTTGCCAAGGATAATTTTGTAGGTAAAAATATTTTCTGAAGCATGAAAAATACAGAGATACACTTTCCCTATCACATGATGATTAAAATAATGTGCCAGGAAGCTCATCTATTTTCTTCTTTTCTCCTTACAATGGGACGAAACTACATGGCTTCTTGGAAGAGAGTAATAAATCAAGAGGACAACTGTACTATTAATGGGATTCAGGACAATTCCTATTTGGTTTTCCACAGCATCATGTTTGTTTTTGATATCCACTATTTTATAATACTTTCCAGAAAAACAACACTAAACAAACTCTTTTTGGTGGGGAACTGGTGCTAGAAGCATTGAGAAGAAGCCAAACAGAATAACCTTCAATTTGTATTATTTTTTGTTTCTATTTAATTTATGTAATCATTTTATTATTGGGGAAAATCTTATATCCATTCTAGTTAACATGGAATGTGTAAGGGTAGCCTATGAAATATTTGCTTCGTTTCATGAATTTTTTTCTGAGACATGCTTTTAATTTGTGTATATCCATTTTCCCCAAGGTATTAAAAATGCTGATGAAGTTGAGTTAAAGATGATCGCAACAGATCCTGATGATATCCACGCATACAACGTGGCAGATTTTGAGTCACTTTCTAGGATTGTGGATGACCTCACCAACAACTTGTGTAACAGTGTCAAAGGTCCAGGTAAGGTTAGCCCAGGTTCTTATCCTTAGAACTGTTGGTAATTTGGTCCAGGTAATTCTTTGTAGAATGGAGGGAGTGGATTACTTTGTGCATTGTGAGATGTTTAGCAGCATCCCTGAACACTGCCCACCGGATACCAGTAGTATCCCCTGAGTTATGACAACTAAAAATACCTTCAGAATGTGCTGAACATCTGCTGGGGAGAACACTGCCCCCAGTTGAGAATCATTGATTTAGTCCTTGGATTTTCTCTGATGGCATCAAACTTCTAGTTTAAAATTAAATGTAAATGACTTCTTGTTTATTTGAGGATACTTTTAGTTTAAATGTGCCTGTACCGAACACATGCTTCCTAGGTGGCTCAGTGGTAAAGAATCCTCCTGCCAATAAAGGAGATGCAATTTTGATCCCTGGGTCAGGAAGATCCCCTGGAGAAGGAAGTGGCAACCCACTCTAGTATTCTTGCTGGGATAATCCCTTCAACAGAGGACCCTGGCGGGCTATGGTCCATGTGGTTGCAAAGACTTAGACATGACTGAGCGACTGCACACGTGTTCACCGCACACACAGGCACATACACAAGTGAGATTAGAGAATAAAGAGGTGCTTTCTCTCCTGGTGTATGTCTATTCTCTGGTACAGCATCTTCACTCCATATCACTACTAAGTTATTGTTAAATGCCCCAACCAGAGATGATCACATTTGATACTTTGCACTTGTAACCTCTAAACATAAAGACAAATTACCGTGTTAGAGTGTGGATTTTTAGAAAGGGTATCAACTCTCTTTACCACTGAAGAAATAGATTTAGAGAGATACAGTTACTTACTCAAAGTCAGATGGGTAAAGATGTTTTGAGAGGTCCTTGAAAAAAGGTAGCTATCGAACAGGAATTAAGATTTAGAAATAAAATTATAGAAGTGAATTCGTAGTGACAAGTGGTATAAAATGATTACTACCTGTGTAAATTGTAGGACAGACCATGGTAAATACTAAATTGAAGGTATTTTGAAAATTAATGATAAAATGATGGTTCTTATTGTATGAGAAAAATTTTTTTAAGTAAATGTAGATTCTGGTAAAGACTGTCTTTCATTAGTTTACTCTGGTTTTGGAAAGTTGGAATGAGTTTTACAAAGTGGTAGAAATGGTTCACGTGCTTTGGATAGTAAGGATACATTTAGTTGAGTGTTCCTTCTTGAATTACTTTCTTCAAAATTTTGCAGATTTTCTTTTTGGATTTTGAACAATAGACTGACCTTTTCCCAGGAGAAATAGACCAGCCAGGAAGCCAGAATTTGTAGGCGTCTGGCTTTGGATTAGCTGAGAGAGTTGTAGTTTTATTTAGTTGGAGGGAACTTTGAGTGGGGATGAAAACATCTTTTATCTGGTTTACTTTCTTTTTTTTACATCAGCTATGTAATAGTTGCATTCATTTAGTTTCCGAGACAGTAAAATTGCTTGATAATTTTGTAGGCTTGATTATGACCCAAGTACAATAAAGGTTAGGATACTAAGAATGGAAATGCTTTTTCCCAGCTTTGGCTTACAAAGAAGAGTTTGAGAATGATTTGCCATGCTCATGGAGTCACTGCATTAGCTCTCCTGTATTTATTATTTAGGATGTCTCTCTAATAGTTTAATTTATATTGATTCCAAATATTTTTCTATATTAGTCATTTCACCTACACTTATGAACATTAAAAAAACAAACACAAGCAGTAGGATATACCTAAATTTTAGAAGACTTGGTTGTTTCTCTCTTAGTGAGAAAGTAAGTAGGTTCTCTTACCACTGAATTAGATCCTGAAAGGGAACTAAACATGAATAAGAAATCACTTCTGTCCTCACAGAGCATAACTTACAGTTAAGAAGATAAGACATGAATGTAAATAATCAGCATGATAATGAAGGCAGTGAACTTGGGTGGTACCAATAGTGATAGAGGCAATAGAGTTGTCAGGACCCATGTTGTCATTTACTGATACACGTAGAAGCTGGGAGAGCAGAGAGAGTATCCAAGGACAAGTCCAGAGGTTTTGAATCTAGGTGACAGATAAACTGTGATGCTGTCAGGATGAGGGGAGCAGCTTTGACAAAGAATGACAAAAGCTCAGATTTGAATTTCCTGAGGTGAAGAATCTTAGGCTCCCCATTCAGAGAGGACTTAAGGGCACTGGCTGATTTACTGGAGAAGACTCTTGGGAGTCCCTTGGACTGCAAGGAGATCAAACCAGTCCATCCTAAAGATCAAGCTTGAATATTCACTGGAAGGACTGATGATGCTGAAGCTGAAGCTCCCATACTTCGGCTACCTGATGCAAAGAGCTGGCTCATTAGAAAAGACCCCTGATGCTGGGAAAGATTGAGGGAAGGAAGAGAAGGGGGAGGCTGAGGATGAGGTGGTTCGATAGCATCATCAACTCAAGGGAGGTGAATCTGAGTGAACTCCAGGAGACAGTGGAGGACAGAGGAGCCTGGCATGCTATAGTCCATGGGGTTACAAAGAGTCAGATATGATTTAGCAACTGAACAAGAACAACAACTGTACTTCTTAGTATATGAAAGAATGTGTATAAAAGCTTGAAATATGGAGAGGAACACTGTTGCAACGTAATTTAAATATCATCATTTTCACTTTCATGCATTGGAGAAGGAAATAGCAACCCACTCCAGTGTTCTTGCCTGGAAAATCCCAAGGATGGGGGAGCCTGGTAGGCTGCTGTCTTTGGGGTCACAGAGTCGGACACAACTGAAGTGACTTAGCAGCAGCAGCAGCATCTTGCTATGATAATGAAAAAGTCTATGTACTTCATTTCCACGTGCAGGTGACTTGGAAGCACCTTCCAACCTAGTTCTTTCTGAGCGGACCCATCGGTCTATGAGAGTGAGCTGGACACCTCCTTCTGACAGCGTGGACAGGTACAAGGTGGAATACTACCCAGTTTCAGGAGGGAAACGGCAAGAAGTGAGTAGACAGTCCTTACAATCCACTCCTTCCTGTCTGAGATTGGGTCCTCCTCCTTAGGGTCCTGGGAGGAATGCCAGGGGAAAGAGCGGGCAGAACTGGGTCTGTGGTGGTGTTTTCCCTTTCTTGCAGGGCAAGCACTTCCATTTGGGCTTAATTAGACGGAAGAGCCTTTAATTCCTTATGCTTTCCAGGAATTGCACAGTATCAATACAATTTTTAATCAGGGATTAAGAGGGTGTTTAATTTGTTCATGAGTTTATACCAGAATCATCAAGTAGGAAGGAAACATTGAGGACCTTCAAGTTTTATGCACTCATCTCACAAATANGACTGATGCTGAAGCTGAAGTTCCAATACTTTGGCCACCTGATGCGAAGAGCTGACTCGTTGGAAAAGACCCTGATGCTGGGAAAGACTGAGGGCAGGAGGAGAAGGGGACGACAGAGGATGAGATGTTTGGATGGCATCACCGACTCGATGGACGTGAGTTTGAGTAAACTCCAGGAGTTGGTGATGGACAAGGAGGCCTGGTGTGCTGTGGTCCATAGGGTCACAAAGAGTCAAACATGACTGAGCAACTGAACTGTAAATATGCAGCCACCAGGCCTTGTGAGATTCCAGAGTGGCTTTGCTCTTCTCTGCGGGTTTTGTGCTTTGTTAAGAAAGGTAAGGCCAGGGCCAGAGCGGAGCAGCTCAGAACGCAGCACAGGTTGAGGGCCGCGGCCAGGAGCCCTCCCTCTTGCCGCTCTGGCGCCCCTTATGCCAAGCCGCGAGGGCTGGTCTGAGGAGCACCAGCTTAGAGGGGCGACCCTACCAAGCGGGCCGCGGAACCTCAGTCTGAGCCCGTTTCTGCTTCTTCGGGTCCATAACGACAAATGGTACCTCCAGGTAACAAGAAACCCATGATGCTTTCCTTTATCATGACTACAGCCAGCACTGAACCATCAAAACACTTTTACGAAGACTGCTGACTGCGGGCTGGGGTGGGAGGGAGGCAGTCACGCTCTGCGCCCCCATGGCCCCCAGAGGAGGCCATCTCCACGCGCCCACAGCCCCCAGGAGGAGGCCATCTCCACGCGCCCACGACTCCCAGGAGGAGGCCAGCTCCGCGCGCCCACACCCCCCAGGGAGGCCAGCTCCACGTGCCCACGGTCCCCAGGAGGAGGCCAGCTCCGCGCGCCCACGGCCCACAGGAGGAGGCCACCTCCACGTGCCCACGGCCCCCGGGAGGAGGCCATCGGCTGCACACGCCCAAGGCCCCTGGGAGGAGGCCATCTCCACGCACCCACGGCCCCCAGGGAGGACGCCGTTGGCTCTGCCATCGGCTCCACGCGCCCACGGCCTCCGGGAGGAGGCCATCTCTGCGCGCCCGCGGCCCCCAGGGAGGACGCCATCGGCTCTGCCATCTCCGAGCGCCCCACGCCTCCCCCTCCAGGAGCCGCTGGCCTCGGGCCTGCTTAGACGAGGGCCTGGCCTCCTCTTCCTCTCCTGGGCGTCCTCGGAGCCGGCCTGCTGTGGAGGGCATCGCCGCCCGGGCCAAGCACGAGCTCCAGGGGAAAGGCCCTGCCCCGCGCGGGCCGGGCCGGGGAGCGGAGCCACTGGTGTCAGCCACGGCCCGAGGTTCAGTATTGCCCATCTCCTGCAGACACGGAAGTCACCGTCTCCCATACATACATACATCCCCATCTCCAACACGCGTTCTAGTAATAAAGACATTCTGGCCGTTGTGTGCCTCATTCCTTCAACTGCTCAGCTGGCTCAGAATTCAGAAAGGAAGAATGATGCTCTTTGGTGGATCCTCACACCCCAGTAGGATATAGTTTTTCAGCACTGTGGATAACGTTAGAAACATATCAGAGATGCCTAAAAATCAGGTGTATTTTTTGGGGGGGAGGGGTGTCTCCTTATTCATCTATCTCACAGATGCAAAGCAGGAAAAACGGGCATGAGGTGGCTGCTTCTAAAACCAAGACCACTTCTTTAGCTGGATTTTTTTTTCTTTTTTGCTAAGTGACAACCAGCAAGATGCAGCAAGACACAGTGTCTCTCCTCTTGAAAATCTATCAGTAATGGGCTGTGAATTTTTATGAAACTTCCCACAAATGCAACAATTCTGAACACCTCCCTCAAAATACTTACATCCTAAGAACTAAGGATATAGTCAGTCATCAAGCAGATCATACATTTGCCCCGTTAAACACAAATCCGTCAGAGGAAAACATACCAGCAGACAGAGCTTTTTAAAATATAATTTAAAACTATTTTGTACCAATACAATATATTAATTTTACAAATGTAAAATTTTATCCGCTGTTAAAGCATTTGCAAAAACCACACATCCTACTTCAGCTTTATTGCACAATATCTATAAGAAAATATTAATTTTTAAATTAGAAAACATAAAAATGCTTTCAATATAGAAGAGACAATCTGATTTTAAAGACAATACTCTATAAGAATGTCTACCCAGAAAATAACAAACGTTTCACAGGATACCAAGCTGGCCAGGTGCTTCAGCAGATCCAGGACAAAGCACTTGTTTAAAACCAGTCCAAGATACTTAATCCAAACTGTATCATTCTTCATTAGAAATCTAGACGCCACTCAAGGTGGTTTCTTTAAAAAGTTGAGGCATTTCTCAGTTGTGAGCATTATGAGTGTATCTCACACATTAAAAGCCATCCTTCCAACTCCACAGCCACCGCAGGGCTTTCTCCTTCACCAGAATCTCTGGCAACTGCATCCAATGTCTTATCAAATGATCATTTCAATTAGTTTATGCTGATAGAAAACACTGAGTTAGAGACACCTTTAAAACCTAGTCCTTTTAAAAAACTCAGTTTATAAATTTGTATCATAAAAATTAGTGTTGAGACCACCACGATGGCCGCTGTGTGCTTTATATGAGTTGGTTCCGCCAGAGCCGGGGGTGCAGACACCCCACTTCTCAGTGTAGTGTTAATCAGGGAATAAACCCCAGCACGAAGCCGGAATCCCAAAACAGGTTAACAAGGGTGTATGATGGATTTTAGTGGGACATTATTACCCTGTTCCAAAGCAGGTGTTAAAATACTGACAGAAGGTCTTGGTGGTAACTGAATTCATATCCAAAATGAATATAATCTGGAGACGCCAAAGGACAAGTGTCCATAATTACATTATCAGTTGGGCTGAGTGTACTGTAGAAAAGGGGGGGGGAAATCTTTATTTGTAAAAAAAGTGGAGTCACTAAATTTGATCCATGATATAGATTATACACCTTTTTAAATTAAAGCATGTTAATTCAATGTCAAGTGTTTTCAAATGGATGGATGCCTTTGTGGCCCAAGAAATTGCCTTTTAGAACCTATGGCCTGCATAAGCAAAGTCAAATATAGTATTATAGACTCGTGTAGAGAAAATAATTATTAAAATAGTGGTTATGCACTCACAAGTTTGTTGTAGGTAGACAGAATTATCAAAAACCCAGACACTTATAAAAAAGTCTGCATTATTTAGAATTTCTTCTTTAGAAATCAAAGCAGTTGCTTTTCTGGAACTGCATTTTTCAGAACTGCTCAAAGCACCTCATCTAGATGAGTGTTTTTAAAAAATATATATATAAAGTCTACCATGAGACCTCAAACATCACGTTTCACCTTTTACGGGCTTTTTATCATGTATCCCTTCCTTTAAAGTCCTTCAGAATAAAATAAAAATAAACTCTCACATTCCATTAGAAAAAAATGGAAACATTCACGGTCTGAACATTTTCCGCATTCCCCCAGATCTTGGAACTGTGTGCAATTTCCTCATACACAAGTTGTGAGGAAACCCCTGATCATCTAGTACTGAATATTCACCTAATGGACATGCCATAGAAAATTGACATTAATAGTAGTAAATAGATTAAAATCTATTCCATAAAATAAAAATGCTCTATGACTTCAATTTAAATACATATCTGAAAAGCTAAGAGGAGGTTTTTTGTTTTTCAAAAGTGCTAGTTGTTACAAGTATCTCCAATACACGACGTCCAATTCTTTGTAAAACTAAACCATGCTTTAGGCACACTGTTTGGTGAGTTTCTAAGAAGCAGAGGAAAACAATATCACTTGTCAATTAGTCCCGCCTCCTTAATCTTACTGAAGAAGAACTTCTCCAGGATGTTGGCACATTTGTAGTATTCACTCTCAGGGGGGTTGTACTCTTTGCAATTGGTGAAGACTCGCTGCAAGTCTGCCATGAACAACTTCTTAGACACGTAGTACCTATTCTTGAGGCGTTCACTCATGGTTTTCAGATCTACACAGGAAAAAAGATATTAGCAATTTTTGACTCCTTTCAAACACTCGCTGACAAAAGTGAGACTGGGAAAGAAATGTATCATCAGTCTGCCCACATTTCCACCACCTCAACGGTTTGTCTAAGAGAGATTCATGTGATCAAGGAAAACAGTTCTTGAGGCTTGTGTTCTTTCTTTTGTGAGAGTATCCTGTGCAAAGTCAGTGTTTTACCACTGAAGCACCATTAGTAGCCATCTGGGGCAATCCCCTATTCAGTGCAAGGAAGCTAAGCAGATTAGCAGTGCTAAGTACAATTAAGTACTGTGAGCTACTCACTCAAAAGTATAGAGAAGAGGCTCTGCCTACATGGAGTGCAGCCGCTGGAACACTCATTACTTAAACAATCAGGATGAGTTTGTTTCTCTAAACTCCCAGTTGTTTTGGTGTTGCAGAGACAGAACTAAAGTAGGAAAACAGATCATAAATACATCTGCAAGTACACCAGTGGCCCTGCATGTAAAATGTTTCAGGTGAATTTAGTTTCATGCCCCATTGGTGAAATAAGAATGACAAATTTCACTTAATCAAGTATTTTCTAAAGCATGTAAACCTTGCAAGACAACTGTAAAAAGAATTTTCCTCCAATATATCTACTTGCTTTAAATAATATTACTATACAAATGAAAACAGTGCTTCATCTAAACTTGTAAGAATATAATGGGGCTTCTTTATTCTCACTCTCAGAACCAATTTAAAGAATTCCATGCAGACTAGAAGACAGTGACATTTGTCTGTTTATAGGTCCCTACTTGTCTGTAAGCCTGTTTCTATCATTAAAAATCATATCAACTATTAAACTGGATTAGCAGATATATACTACTGCATATCAAACAGATAAACAACAGGCTCTTCTGTGTTGCACAGGGAATTATATTCAGTATCTTGTAATAAACCAAAATGGAAAAGAATATGAGAAAAATTTCATAAACCAAGCATGAAAAAATATATATATAAATTAAGCATGAGTCAAAACCACTCAAGAAATGCTTTTGACTACCAACGACCCAAATTCCGACTCTATTATCAAATTTTCCAGAGGGAAAGACAATTAAAATCAATACACTGGGATTATCATTTAATAAGATAAATTTATGTGCAACATCGCAAAAGGGCAGAAACTGATTTGCATCAAGATCCTTCCTAAATCTACCACAAAACTCGAGAGGAGACATGGGAACTGGTGGTTGCCATCGGTCGTGTCCGACTCTTTGCGACCCGTGGACTGTAGTCCACCAGGCTCCTCCGTCCACAGGATTCTCCAGGCAAGAATACTGGAGTGGGGTGCCATTTCCTTCTCCAATGTATGAAAGTGAAAAGTGAAAATGAAGTTGCTCAGGCGTGCCTGACTCTTTGCGACCCGCGGGCTGCAGCCACCAGGTTTCCCGTCCCTGGGACTCTCCAGGCAAGAATACTGGAGTGGGCAAACCCAATAGAGTATTGTACAGCCAAATTAAAAAATAAATAAATTAATTAAAAAAAAAAAAAAAAAAGAATACTGGAGTGGGGTGCCATTTCCTTCGCCAGGGGATCTTCCTGACCCAGGGATCAAACCCCGGTCTCCCACATTGCAGGCACAGGCTTTAACCTCTGCACCACCCTGCTTTCCCATTTTCTTTGATTAAAGCCTATCTTTTCTCCTTTTTTGATCGAAGCCTATCTTGGTTAGAAATAAGGCATCACATGTGTGAGTTCAACTTTCCACTTTCTTCTCAAACAGTTTGGAGGGAGACAAAAATTGGTAAGTGTGTGAAGGCTCAGTAGACGCCCCAGGAACCATCTCCCAAGTGTGAGTGAGCAGGAGAGGAGTGAGCGAGCAGGTGAGGACGTGTTCTCGTTTAATGAAGAGCCACCCCCTTTCTGGGGGAGACTGGAGGCTTACCCCTCCTTCCACCTATATGCCCGCTACTGGTGGCTGAGAACGAGTTAGTGTTTAGAAGGCAGACAGGAGCTAGCANTCTTTCAGAATTTTCCACAGTTTATTGTGATCCACATAGTCAAAGGCTTTGGCATAGTCAATAAAGCAGAAATAGATGTGTTTCTGGAACTCTCTTGCTTTTTCCATGATCCAGCGGATGTTGGCAATTTGATCTCTGGTTCCTGTGCCTTTTCTAAAACCAGCTTGATAGGGAGTTTGTAATTTCCTTCCTTCCCTCAACAGAGATCTTACCTAGGTCCAAAAATCTTCATAGCAGGGAAAAATGGGCAAGAACTCAAAGCAGAAAATAGCTCGAAGAGAAAGATTCCTGGGAGACAGAAACCCCAGCTCATCTACTTTTTTCCTCCCAGCTCAAGGACAGTACCTGGCACAGAAAAGTCACCAGAAAATTCTAGTTGGACTAAGCCATTTTACAGTCTGTCTGAGCTAAAGACTCCTGCCTCCTGGTCGTCACATCCTCCAGCTAAGTGTGGACTGGCCCAGAGACTGACTTCTGACTGTCGAATGTGGCCTAAGTGATAAGATGTCACTTCTGTGGTTCAGTCCCAGAAGATCGGGTATTTCGTCTTATTAGCCAATTCTATTGACTTCTTGGCTTGCATGCTTTGGTGAAGCAAGCTGCACAGGTGAAGAGGTTCACATGCAAGGAATGAAGGGAAACCTCCAACCAACACCCAGCAAGCACTGAGGCCATCAGTCCTGCAGCCCACGAGACATCGGTCCTGCCAACAACTCGCTGAGCTTCAGAGTGAATCCTTCCTCAGCAGAACATTCAGATGAGAGCTCAGCCCTGGCTCACTCCTTGACTCAGCCTTGGAGAGACTCCAAAGCAGAAGACCCAGGGAAGCTGTGCTCAGACTCCTGACCCACAGAAACTGTGAGATAATTAATGTATGTTTATGTGAACCACAAAGTTTTAGAGCAGCTTGTTGTATAGCAATAAAAAGCTCATACAATATCATCCCAAACAGGGAAACTTTCTGAACCTACTACACATCTCAATCAAAAGGACCAAAATGACAGAAATTGAGCAATTGCCTGGGAATAGGACTTGGCTGGCGTGTTCCCTATGCTGCCTATCCCCTTTTATCCTCTTCTAGCCAGGTGAGAGGAGCACTCTATTTAATTTCATTGAGACGTGTCTTTATTTTTTATGTTGATTTTTTTTTGGCAGTGCCATGGGATGTGTGGAATCTTAGTTCCCTGACCAGGTATTGAACCTGCACCCCCAGCATTAGAAGCATGGAGTCTTAGCCACTGGACTGTCAGGGAAGTCCCAAGAGGAACACTCTTATCCCTATCCCACAGGTGAGGAAACTGAGGCCTGGAGAAGTCAAGTGGTTTATCTATGATTACACAGCTTGCCTGTCTGGGATCTGAATCCTTGTCTGCCTACCTCCAAACCCCACATTCTAACCATTAGGTTACAGAACTTTTCAAAAAGGGGGTTGGATAATTTCTGAAGTCCCTTCCTTCCTGTTTGGAATAGCGTTGAAGGTGAAGTTGCTTAGTCGTGTCCAACTCTTTGCGACGCCATGGACTGTAGCCTACCAGGCTTCTCCATCCATGGGATTCTGCAGGCAAGAATACTGGAGTGGGTTACCATTTTCTTCTCCAGGGGATCTTCCCAACCCAGGGATCGAACCCAGGTCTCTCACATTGGAGGCAGACGCTTTAACCTCTGAGCCACCAGGGAAGCCTTTAGATAAAAGCAAATTCCAGAAGAGGATCTATGTCCTCACATAAACATGTAGAAATGGATGTTTATGCCTTGAAGAGGATCAGAAAGTAAGTCATTGATTTATTTATTGTCTGGCCATGCTGGGTCTTCATTGCTGGGTGCGGGCTTTCTCTAGTTGCCGCGAGCGGGGGCTACACTCTAGCTGTGGTCCTCACTGGGGGGCTTCTCATTGCACTGGCTTCTCCTGTTACAGAGCACAGGCTCTAGGCTCATGGGCTTCAGTAGCTGCAGCTTGCAGGCTCTCGACTTCCAGCTCTAGTTGCGGTGCACAGGATTGGCTGTCCAGTAGCATGTGAGATCCTCCCAGACCAGGGATCGAACCTGTGTCCCCTGTGCTGACAGGTGGGCTCCTAACCACTGGACCACCAGGGAAGCCCCAGAAGGTAAGTTAAAGAAAGGAAATAGCTTTACTGGCTATGGAGCCAGGGGAACTGGACCAGTAAAAAATGACTGCTCGACTCNCCATAGCCTTGACTAGACGGACCTTAGTCGGCAAAGTAATGTCTCTACTTTTGAATATACTATCTAGGTTTTACAAAATGTTGAGGATAGTTCTCTGTGCATTTCTTAATGTTATTTTTGCCAGAATTTAATACTGTTTGGGATCAGGCAGTTTCTCACTTAGTCACTTCCCATCTTATATCCTTAGATCTATATTTAACTCAATTATTATTGTCTGTTGGTCTTTTTCTGTCTATACCACTTCCCTCTGGCTCCCTCCTAATGAAGTCCGAGACATGTATTCTGCTCAACTTTGAACCTCCAGTTTCTAGCTCAGTGCTTAGCATGTCATTTTCTAGATAAATGGTGTTTAAGAAATTGAAGTCTAGAGCCAGCAGAGTTCCCAAGAAATATAATATATGGGAGCCACGTAGGTAATTCAAGAGTTTCTAGTAGCTACATTAGAAAAGGTAAAGAGAAAAATGAAATTAACTTTAATAATGTGTTGCATTCAACCCAGTGTATCCAAAATATTGGCATTTCAAAATTCACCAGTATAATAATTATTAGTGAGATATTTCACATTTTTTTGATAATAATTTTTGTTTAATCTGATGTGTCTTAATTTGGGGCTTCCCTAGTGGCTCAGTGGTAAAGAATCTGCCTGCAATGCAGGAGATGCAGGAGACATGGGTTTGATCTCTGGGTCAGGAAAATCCCCTGGAGAAGGAACTGGCAACCTACTCCAATATTCGTGCCTGGAGAATCACTTGGATAGAGAAGTCTGGTGGGCTACTGTCCATAGAACTTCAAAGAGAAGGATACGACTGAGCAGCTGAGCATACAGGCACACGCGTGTCTTAATTTACACTTTCAGTGCATCTCAGCTAAGATGCCGCATTTCAAGTATTCAGTAGCTACATGTGACTGTGGGCTCCCAGAGTGGACAGCACAGGTCTAGAGAATTCAAGCAACTCGCGCAGCCTCACCCAGGAAGCTAGTGGTGGGATAAGTGTTGCGGTCCAAACTTTTCCAGCATCTCTATCACCAGAGGATCAGAAACTTCTACAGTGCCCCGGTGTCTGTACATGATAAATGCATCTTGTCAAATATCACAGCCTCCTTAGCAACTTCAATTGCCTTCTTGGCATCAGTTCTTACCTGGAAAGTGGCTGGAGATGAACATTTGCCCATTGGTGCACACTGGCATAAATATAACAGGAATAGTAAGGGGAAGGAAAGGTCAGGAAGAAAGACTAGTGAAAGCAGGTCATTCAACACACTAAATTTATACTTGTTTCTAATCCTTAAGATTTCCTAGGAACTTTTAGACACATCCAAAGTGCATCCTTCATGGTTGGTTTGTTCTGCAGTCGTGCTTGTCAAAGTAGGACCAGTCTTTTTATCTCAATGGGCCTTTTCATTGTCATTATTAGAAATAAATTTTTTGATAGCTCTGGCTTTTGTGTAGTTGGCTTTGGTTACCAGGAGATAGAGGAATAATTGACAATGAAAGCTCAGAACGGGTGGCAGAC
>SJYV01015587.1:0-78419 GCA_006410875.1 Neotragus pygmaeus | reverse complement strand
GACAGTCATACGGGAGTAAGCAGCCTGGACAGTGGGGAGGTACCTGCCCTGGGGACGTTTCTTTCACACACCACACCCCACGTTCACTGTGATCACAGACTGGAAACTAATTGTTGCATTTATTTATTTAGTACCACGAAGTGGACCAAGAAATCTCAGAGTCTTTGGGGAGACCACCAACAGCCTCTCGGTAGCCTGGGATCACGCTGACGGGCCGGTTCAACAATACAGGATCATTTACTCTCCCACTGTTGGTGACCCGATTGATGAATATGTGAGTCTGATTCTCATTCACCTGAGCGTTTTATTTTGTAGTCTCTTACCTGTTGAAGGGTGAACATCAGCTTTCCTCTTCAGGAAGTCCTGTGATCACAGTTGCATTCTTGTCTCTCGTGAGACGGTCACGTTTTGTGTGACTTTCTCTGATGTGATATTGGAGCAGCTGTCTGTGCCTAGCGTGGCCTCCCCCACCACAGGCTATCATTCTTTTCTAAAGACAGGTTGAAAGATGGTCTTATCTAATATAAATACGTATATTTTTATTCTATCATGAATTTTCCAAAATTCAGGTCATGTGACTCTTTAAATCTTAACCTTGCTTTAAATATAATTTCTCCACAATATCTCCCTTCAATTGCTGTTGTTTAGTTGCTAAGTCACGTGTGACTCTTTGCGACCCCATGGACTGTAGTCCACCAGGCTCCTTTGTCCTTGGGATTCTCCAGGCAAGAATACTGGAGCAGGTTGCCGTTTCCTTCTCCAGAGGATCTTCCTGATCAAGGGATCGAATGCATCTGCTACACTGGCAGGGAGGTTCTTTCTCCCTGAGACAGCAGGCTAATCAAGCGGTCTTTTCTCTGCACTGAACATTTTTGGGTACACTTTGGTTTTGAGTATACATACTCTCATACTAGTCTTAAACTTTTTGACTGTCGTAGTTTGTCACTCTAGAACCCGATTCAAGTCTCTTCAAGCTTCTTCTTAGTTCTCAGTGTGTATATCCATCTATTACAGAGGGATGAACTCACTGCTTTCTTTAAAGTTTAGTGGTTAATTGATGTGATCGGTTAGTAGAATATGACACACAATGTGGATTGTAAGGCAGTGAAGTCTGTGCTTTGGAGCCGTTTTGTCACATGTTTCTTCTTTGACTTTGGAGATGGTGAAGGACAGCGAAGCCTGGCATGCTGCAGTCCACGGGGTAGCACAGAGTTGGACATGGCTTAGTGACTGAGAAACAGCAATTGTCTTTGATAGTTCTTCCTTCATGGTCCCCATATTGTAACATTTGTTATCTCCTTGAACTTTAAATATTCAACTCGAATTCAAGCCCCTGTTTTTATTACTCAGAAAGTCACATAACTGTCTTTAAGTTGCTGCTCAAGATGAGATAAGCAGTATTACCACCCTTAGTGTGCTGAAGCAGAGAGGCTCATGCTTTAGTGTTTATTCAGCTTTGCCACTGACAAGCATGCAATTTCCTGTCTTTTTCTGAAGACACTGAAAATGTAATTTCCCCCCACTCACCATTTGGATTTAGGGAACACCATGCTGGAATTCACCATGCTGTTTTAAGTGATCCCTGTTGTTTGTAGAAGCAGCGCATAGGGTTGGAAGAGAGACTGAGAGCTCTGTCTGGTTCATTTCCTCTTCATGGGGGCAGCTGAATGCATCTTCCGTTTCCTCTTTTTCCCCTAGTTAATATCAGACAAACTGGTTCTCCTGAGGACAGAAGCTGAGTCTACTTTTGCTTCCTGGTGTGCTCTGGCGGGTGTCACAGCTGGCCCGTGCTGGGCACCGGGTGCATGGGTGTGGAAGGAGCACCAGAAGACCGACACAGAGAGAGGAGTGAGGAAGGAGAAGGGTGCAGCGATGCTTGGCCACGTGTGTGCGACATGCTGCTCTCACTCTCCAGGCTTCCTTCCTTCCGGGAGGCTGAGCCACAGGACAGGGACGTGGCTGATGTAGTATTTGAGCTGAGATGTACCTGACTCTAAAACCATTCCCCTTGCTGTTTGGCGACAGGGAAGACAGTTTGCCCCACCGTGAACACTATACAACAAGAAGGAACCAGGAAGAAAACATTGCTGTTTATGGGAATACATATTGATCTGAAAATCCTCTAGCTGGTAATAACTTCATAATTTAACTTCCCCTGCAGACCACCGTCCCAGGCAGAAGAAACAACGTAATACTCCAGCCCCTGCAGCCTGATACCCCATATAAAATTACTATTATTCCTGTTTATGAAGATGGAGATGGTGCCCATTTGACTGGAAATGGAAGAACTGGTAAATGTCTTCTACCTTTCATAATCTTTGAGGGCTTCCCTGGTAGCTCAGACGGTAAAGCGTCTGCCTACAATGCTGGAGACCCAGGTTCGATCCCTGGGTCGGGAAGATCCCCTGGAGAAGGGAATAGCAACCCACTCCAGTACTCCTGCCTGGAAAATCCCATGGACTGAGGAGCCTGGTAGGCTACAGATCATGAGGTTGCAAAGATTCGGACACAACTGAGCCGGTTTTGTTTGTTTGTTTTTGTTTCATAATCTTTAAACTTGGTAGTGTTTGAGTAGCTGCATCTCAGATACTATATTAATACTGTATCAACATTTGTATCATATGTGGCATTTTGTCAAAATAATATGACAACAGAATGTATTTTTACTTCTTAAAGGTCCACTAGAAAAAGGAAAAGGAGACCCAAGCCTGCCTGTTTTTCTTTGGCTGGGACAGCTTTATCCTTTGGGAGCCACTGCCTAGCCACTGAGTAATATTTAGTTTGTGTGTTATCAGTTATGCTGTGGCTGTTAATCAATTAAATGTCAGCAAAGAATACCGTGTCACCATTGGATTTGTCATAAAAAGTAAGATGATTAGTAGTCATCTTCTGCCTTTTCGAAGTTAGGTTTTTTTTAAAAATTTTTTTTCTATTGTTCAGTTCAGTTCAGTTGCTCAGTCATGTCCGACTATTGTGATCCCATGGACTGCAGCACGTCAGGCCTCCCTGTCCATCACCGACTACCAGAGTTTACTCAAACTCATGTCCACTGAGTCAGTGATGTCATCCAACCATCTCATCCTCTGTTGTCCCCTTGTCCTCCTGCCTTCTACCTTTCCCAGCATCCGGGTCTTTTCCAATGAGTCAGTTCTTCACATCTGGTGACCAAAGTATTGGAGTTTCAGCTTCAGCATCAGTCCTTCCAATGAATATTCAGGACTGATTTCCTTTAGGATGGACTAGTTGGATCTCCTTGCAGTCCAAGGGACTCTCAAGAGTCTTCTTCAACACCACAGTTCAAAAACATCATTTCTTCGGTGCTCAGCTTTCTTTACAGTCCTAAGTCATTTACAAAGAATTACTAGGGTTCAGTTGTCTTTTCTAGCCCACACGGGTGGCAGATTCTTATGATTTAGACCACAAGTTCTCCAGTTCGGTAGCTGGAATCACCTGAGGACCCTTAGAAAGGTTTATGCCTTGGTACCACCCACAGAGACACTGATGTAGTCAGTCTAGATGTGGCCTGGACCTGCTGAAGTTCTCGTGCGTAGCCAAAGCTGAGAGTCTCTGGCTGAGCTTGGAGGCAGGCAGGCCATCAGTCTGCTGGGTTCTGTTAAATGGGCGACATCGCTAAGACTTTTATTTCCACTTCATTCAGTAAAAATCCCCTTAAGTAACATGATTTCAGGGTCCTTGCTACACTTAATTGCCCAGACTCTTTCTCTGCTTAAACAATCACGACAACATTACAGGATTAGGGAGAGGAAACATTTGAAAGCTCCCAAGAGAAAAGCAGGACCAGTGTTTTAGCTCAGTCTCTGGAGGCCAAGAATTTGTATTTCTTGACACTTGTCGTCTACAGAACTGAGTCAAAAGAGACTCCGTTTATCGACTCAAGATAATTTTAATTGAGCAATTTCTCCAATTTTCACTCCCTCCCTGAGGTTTCAGAATATATTTAGATACTTTTCTGGAGGAAATGCCATATTTCAGAATTTTGTGCTTAGTCACAGAACATGAAAAATCTCTCCTAGATCTTGAGTTTTCTAGGAAAGGCCAAAGCCACTTCTGGTTTCTGTTATTAAAACAGTTTTTTAAGTTGAAGTCCTTATGTGTGTAATGCTATGAATAATAACTCAGTGGCTGACTATCATGCTATTTCACAGCATTGCTCTTACTGGGAATGGAGTTAGCCTGAGCTCTGGAAGTCCGAGTATTTTCTCTAGGTCTTGCTGGTAGAGGTTATTGACGGTGTTGGGAAAGAACCTTGTTTTAGTCATTAGCTAGCTGTGTAATCTTGGACAAACCATAATTTATTTTTGTGATAAGATGGTTGAGCTGCTGCTGCTGCTGCTGCTGCTGCTGCTGCGTCACTTTAGTCGCGTCCGGCTCTGTGCGACTCCATAGATGGCAGCCCACCAGACTCTGCCATCCCTGGGATTTTCCAGGCAAGAACACTGGATTGGGTTGCCATTTCCTTCTCCAATGCATGAAAGTGAAAAGTGAAAGGGAAGTCGCTCAGTTGTTTCCAACTCTTTGTGACCTCATAGACTGCAGCCTACCAGGCTTCTCTGTCCATGGGATTTTCCAGGCAAGAGTACTGGAGTGGGTTGCCATTGCCTTCTCCAGACGGTTGGGCTAGTCTCAAAATTGCTTTTTTTTTTTTGCTCTAACAATCTTTGATCTATAACATTCAAAAGCTGGTATGAGATATATTTTAGTCTGTATGATTCTGCATCATATAACATATTGGTTCTGGAAATCACCACTTCCTAAGTCTGTTTGATTTGCTGTCTGAATTTGAAAAATTTCCAAGCTTTCTATTGAACATTTCAGTGCTTATTAATTGTTTTTTGAATCAGAACATTGTGAGATATTATTAATATGCTCTCATGGGGCTGCATTGCCAATATTCATAGCCAATACTCATTAAGTTCTATGCTTAATGTTTGTTAGTCCTTGTTTGTCAATAAAAGGTCAGTAATGTGTGCCAATATTTGTTTTCAGTGGGATTACTTCCTCCTCAGAACATACACATCTCTGATGAATGGTATACCAGATTCAGGGTATCCTGGGATCCTTCACCCTCTCCTGTTCTTGGATATAAAATTGTGTATAAGCCAGTGGGTAAGGAAACACCTTTGTTACCTTAGAAATGCATTAGAGGGTTATTTGTGTATGAGGGTGTTTTTAATTGCATCCTCCATGATTAGAGTCTCCTGATAGTTCAGTTATCACATCTTCTCTCCTACCAAAGGTAACATTTCTGGAAATAGTATTTAAGCCAGTGGTTTAAAGTATCATTATTACTATGGGTTTAGATGTTACTCCCATTAATTTGCATGACTAAGATATCTGATCTGGTTCATAAAATTCCACAAGTTGAAATTGTGTTCAGACAGTCTACATGTTATTATGCTTGTGAAATAATGGGTACTTAATGGGAAAAATACAGAAATACTGTTTATATTAATTATGTCAAGATATTATTCCATTTGGGGCATGTGCATTTTATTTTATTCACAACAGGCTTGCTTTTCAACTTCCCACTGACACTTTCACCTAGATGGATGTTCTCTCTATTAAATTATTTGCCATCTTTGTTTCCATGTTCTATCTGTATGTTTAGCAAAATGGAAGAAATATACTCTTTGTGCTAAATTTGCTGAGGTATCTTCCATGTACCCAGGAAGGGTGTGAACCAGAAAAAGGAAAAGGAGAGAAGGCAAGTGTCAGGATATGTGAGCTGTGCAAGAAACAAAGAGAGAACTTCAAAGTGGAGGAGTGGGATGCAAGACAGATGTTTTTAAATCATCTCTACAACAGAAAAATGTTAATTGAGTACCTAGTATGTACAGAGTACTATGCTGGCAAAATGAGACTTTAGAGAAGAAGCTTGAGAGTCTAGAGTAATTGACTGTGTGATGATTTATTCTTTAAAGGAACATTAATTGCATACATGCTGCATTCATTAGCACACATGTTAGGTATTGTGCAACACTTTGAGAATAATAAGAAAAGGATTGTGTCTGCCTACAGTTTTGTATTCCCCATATAATGTAACATATATTACAGGGAGCAAGTGCATAAAGGCTGTGAAATCAATAGTGTTCATACTATCATTTAAGTCCTTTGATTTTAAGAAAAAAATGAGACTAGGGATAACATATTTCTCTGTGTTTTTGTGATTGTAATAAAAGGTTCCAATGAGCCCATGGAAGTCTTTGTTGGAGAAGTGACATCATACACATTACACAATCTCAACCCCAGCACCACCTATGACGTGAATGTCTATGCTCAGTATGATTCTGGACTCAGTGTTCCTCTGACCGACCAAGGCACTACATGTGAGTCACGTAGCTTACTGTGNTACCAGGCTTCTCTGTCCATGGGATTTTCCAGGCAAGAGTACTGGAGTGGGTTGCCATTGCCTCCTCCAGACGGTTGGGCTAGATAGTCTCAAAATTGCCTTTTTTTTTTGCTCTAACAATCTTTGATCTATAACATTCAAAAGCTGGTATGAGATATATTTTAGTCTGTATGATTCTGCATCATATAACATATTGGTTCTGGAAATCACCACTTCCTAAGTCTGTTTGATTTGCTGTCTGAATTTGAAAAATTTCCAAGCTTTCTATTGAACATTTCAGTGCTTATTAATTGTTTTTTGAATCAGAACATTGTGAGATATTATTAATATGCTCTCATGGGGCTGCATTGCCAATATTCATAGCCAATACTCATTAAGTTCTATGCTTAATGTTTGTTAGTCCTTGTTTGTCAATAAAAGGTCAGTAATGTGTGCCAATATTTGTTTTCAGTGGGATTACTTCCTCCTCAGAACATACACATCTCTGATGAATGGTATACCAGATTCAGGGTATCCTGGGATCCTTCACCCTCTCCTGTTCTTGGATATAAAATTGTGTATAAGCCAGTGGGTAAGGAAACACCTTTGTTACCTAAGAAATGCATTAGAGGGTTATTTGTGTATGAGGGTGTTTTTAATTGCATCCTCCATGATTAGAGTCTCCTGAACTGAAGTTATCACATCTTCTCTCCTACCAAAGGTAACATTTCTGGAAATAGTATTTAAGCCAGTGGTTTAAAGTATCATTATTACTATGGGTTTAGATGTTACTCCCATTAATTGCATGACTAAGATATCTGATCTGGTTCATAAAATTCCACAAGTTGAAATTGTGTTCAGACAGTCTACATGTTATTATGCTTGTGAAATAATGGGTACTTAATGGGAAAAATACAGAAATACTGTTTATATTAATTATGTCAAGATATTATTCCATTTGGGGCATGTGCATTTTATTTTATTCACAACAGGCTTGCTTTTCAACTTCCCACTGACACTTTCACCTAGATGGATGTTCTCTCTATTAAATTATTTGCCATCTTTGTTTCCATGTTCTATCTGTATGTTTAGCAAAATGGAAGAAATATACTCTTTGTGCTAAATTTGCTGAGGTATCTTCCATGTACCCAGGAAGGGTGTGAACCAGAAAAAGGAAAAGGAGAGAAGGCAAGTGTCAGGATATGTGAGCTGTGCAAGAAACAAAGAGAGAACTTCAAAGTGGAGGAGTGGGATGCAAGACAGATGTTTTTAAATCATCTCTACAACAGAAAAATGTTAATTGAGTACCTAGTATGTACAGAGTACTATGCTGGCAAAATGAGACTTTAGAGAAGAAGCTTGAGAGTCTAGAGTAATTGACTGTGTGATGATTTATTCTTTAAAGGAACATTAATTGCATACATGCTGCATTCATTAGCACACATGTTAGGTATTGTGCAACACTTTGAGAATAATAAGAAAAGGATTGTGTCTGCCTACAGTTTTGTATTCCCCATATAATGTAACATATATTACAGGGAGCAAGTGCATAAAGGCTGTGAAATCAATAGTGTTCATACTATCATTTAAGTCCTTTGATTTTAAGAAAAAAATGAGACTAGGGATAACATATTTCTCTGTGTTTTTGTGATTGTAATAAAAGGTTCCAATGAGCCCATGGAAGTCTTTGTTGGAGAAGTGACATCATACACATTACACAATCTCAACCCCAGCACCACCTATGACGTGAATGTCTATGCTCAGTATGATTCTGGACTCAGTGTTCCTCTGACCGACCAAGGCACTACATGTGAGTCACGTAGCTTACTGTGGTTGTAAGAAAAAGTGTAGTATAAATGATCAGCCCAGTCTGTTTTAATTTTCTTTCTTAACATATGCATGTTTCCTCAGCATTGAGTAGGTAACCCTTTTGTGTCCAGCTAAACAAATACTTAGGCCATATAATCAAAATTACAAAATGTGTGTGTTATGTTTATTTCATATAAAATACATTTAAAAATTTGAAAGATTAAAAATTTTGGAATTATTATTTCATCCGTGAATAATATGTAAGATCATAGAGTTGAGAACCATGTGGTTTTTCCTGACGTTTGATGTTAAACATGGACTTCCCAGTTGGTTCAGCGGTAAAGAATTCACCTGGCAATGCAGGAGATGGAAGAGACGCAGTTCAATCCCTGAGTTGGGAAGATCCCCTGGAGTAGGAAAAGGCAACTCACTGCAGTATCCCTGCCTGGAAAATTCCATGGACAGAGGAGCCTGGTGGACTAAAGCCCAGGTGGTCACAAAGTCATGACTGAGTGACTGAGTAAACACATGCACAGTTGAAAGTTTTCATGTAAATGTCATGATTACTGATTCAGCCCACAGATAGATTTTGTTATCATTAAATGCTTCAATGACCATTAAAGAACTTAGCAGAGAGAATTTCAGAAGAAATTCTCATTATTTTTCATGAGATCTTGGACATTCATTGTGTTGAGAGGGGCTACAGAAAGACCTCGTTTTATTGCACTTGGCTTTATTGCACTTTGCAGATGCTGCATTTTCTATAAATTGAAGTTTTGTGGCAACCTGGCATGGAGCAAGTCTACTGGTACCATTTTTCCATCAGCATTTGCTCACTTCATGTCTCTATGTCACATTTGGTAGTTCTTGAAATATTTCAGCCTTTTTCATTATTATTATGTTTGTTATGGTGATCTCAGATCAGTGATCTTTGGTGTTACTATTGCAAAAAGATTACAATTAGCTGAAGGCTCAGATGATGGTTAACATTTTTAGCAATCAAGTATTTTTAATGAAGGTATGAACATTACTTTTTTTATACAAAAAATTGCTGCTGCTGAGTCGCTTCAGTCGTGTCTGACTCTGCACAACCCCACAGATGGCAGCCCACCAGGCTCCCCTGTCCCTGGGATTCTCCAGACAAGAATACTGGGGTGTGTTGCCATTTCCTTCTCCAATGCATGAAAGTGAAAAGTGAAAGTGAAGTCGCTCAGTCGTGTCCGAATCTTCACGATCCCATGGACTGCAGCCTACCAGGCTCCTCCGTCCATGAGATTTTCCAGGCAAGAGTACTAGAGTGGGTCGCCATTGCCTTCTCCATACAAAAAGCTACTTCACACTTAATATACTATGGTATAGTGTAAACATAACTTTTATATGCTCTGGAAAGTCAAAATATTCATGTCACTTGTTTACTGAACCAATATTTGCTTTATTCTGGTGGTCTGGAACTGAACCTGCAGTATCTCAGAGTTATGCCTGAATGTGGAATTTGCTTCTCTTGAAAATCAGTGATAAAAAGGGAGATCCATTTTGACTCTACCATATTCTCATGTTTGTTTCATGTATATTTCTTAGTAAGGAAACAATATGAACAATGTGAGATTTTAGGCATTATATTTTTCAGCCACAGTGAAAGTTTTAAAAATGTGCTAGGATTAGAAGTTTGCTTTTTGTCTTTGTTTAGGAAGTAAGTCTATTTCTTCCTGCCTTTTTTTTTTTTGTAGTATATTTGAATGTGACGGACCTGAAAACTTACCAAGTCGGGTGGGATACATTCTGTGTCAGATGGTTGGCTCACCGAGCAGCCACTTCCTACAGACTAAAACTAAGCCCTGCAGATGGTACGTGTGCAAAAACAACAACAACAACAACAACAAACCGCTGGAGCACATAGTAGTCACATTTTAAACTTTAGTAAAGATGTTATTTTGGTTGTTTAAAAAATGATGCATCACCATGCCTTTAAATATAACTATTGACAATGCTGGCATTGTCCTAACCAGGAACGAGAGGACAGGAAATCACAGTGCGTGGATCAGAAACCAGTCACTGCTTCACTGACTTGTCACCAGAAACTGATTACGGAGTCACTGTCTTTGTGCAGACACCAAATCTTGAGGGACCAGGTGTCTCGGTCAAAGAACGTACTGGTAAGTGCTTGAGTAATCTGGGGAGTCTCCATAAGGCTTCATAATAGGATGCTCTGGGTGTGGGGGCTGAAGTGACTCCCGCGAGACCACTTCTCGAGAACAGCAACAGTGAGGTGATGGCAGGTCCTTGAGGTGGGGCCTGCGGCTCAACACCTTTATCTGCAACAATCCTGTGCTGGCCCTGTTAGGCTTGGTATAATAAAGAAAAAGACCTCAAAGGGGGAGCTGGCTCTAGCAGACAGTGAGAGGGTGAATATGTGTTGCATTAGTGACCTTTGCCCATTCTCCCTCTGATTCTGGGCTTTAGTTCCTGCTGCAGTCAATACGGAATGTCTGCCAATGGTACCAAATTTGGATGAAATAGAATTCCCAGCATCAATGCCAGGGAGACCTAATTTGTTGTCGAGGGCTTAAATGGCTCTTAACATTTACTTTCTGTGATATGAAATATGCACTCGTTGTGGTTTTCTAATTATTGTTTTAAATTCTAGCCTTAAAACCAACAGAAGCCCCGACAGAGCCACCCACACCCCCCCCTCCTCCTACAATCCCACCAGCCCGGGAAGGTAAGTGATACTATCAGTCGATGCATTCAGCTGGTGGGCACTGAGATCCTTCTTACTTATGCACCCTGTACCTCATTTACAGTTGACAGAGGACATTTCTGATTTATTATTTCTGCTGAAACATTTTTCGATCAAAGGCAGAGATTACCAGTCATTCACTCTTCCCCTGCTCCAGACACATTTTAGTGTGACTAAAATCAGTCATAAACTACTGCAGCTCTTCAGTGGAACTCTGTTTCCTCAGTTTTGCAGATGGACGTCTAGTGATGCCTTATATAATCCATAGTCACATGGTGGGCGTTTCTTTCTTCTGGCTGTTAGCATCAACAAGCATTGGGAAACTTTGGGACCAAATCTGCAATGTAACTCCTGTGGCTTTTGACTTTGGAATTCCTGGCTTCTGACCTGAGAGGCCCTGGATTACACAAAGCTGAAAAATTTCCATTCACCAAAGCTGGAGACATAATTGTCACTTGCAGAGAACTGGTAAAAAGACATATACTGAGCTATTCCTACTGGTCTCTCTGTAATTTGGGGCAATGCTCAGCGTTTCATCAAATTAAGTTTCAGGTGACAGAGGATGAGATGGTTGGATGAGTCACGGACATGAGTTTGAGCAAGCTCCAGTAGGTAGTGAGGGACAGGAAAGCTGGCGTGCTGCAGTCCGCAGGGTTGCAGAATCAGACACAACTAAGTGACTGAATAACAAATTAACTACTGGTTTATTCTTTTCCTACGTTCTGTTTCCAGCATTTAACTGAAAGCATTTCAGACCTTAAAGTTTTTTTTTTTTTTTTAATCTTGGAAGACTTAGAAGGCTATAATTTTATCTTAGCCTTTTTGATATGATTTTATCAAGTCTATTAAAGAAGTAAAATTAAAAATGTAATATTATAGGATAAAATAGTAATGAGTTTCTTCAAATTAAACTTTTGAAAAGAATTCAGTGAATAATTTTGGCTTAAAGACATGCTAAGATCTTAATAGATGTTACATTTTATTTTAGAGCAGTTTTAGGTTCACAGCAAATTTGAACTGAAAGTACATGTAGGTCCCAGACATGCCCTCCCTTCTTCTATCCAAACCTCCCCCAACTCTCAACATCCCCCTGCTGCCAGAGTGGGATGTTAGTTACATCGTGTGAACCTATATTGGCACATCATTATCATCCAAAGTCCATATTTACATTAGGATTCATTCTTGGTGTTAAATACTCTGCACATTAAGTTTTTGTCACTAAAATGTTGTTAAATTCTTATTTTTGGAATTTTTTAAAGCCTTCAAGTCTGAAGACTTAAAGATGTTTATTTTATTCGTCCCCTTTCCTCCTTCCATATGTTTCTAGTGGCTTAATTTAAAATTTAAAAGACACCTTATCTACATGCATGATTATGTATAGAATTTCTAAACCCACTGATGACTCAAGTTCTGTGAATAATTGTTTTTAATTTGATTTCCTCCACATTTATTCTTTGAAGCTTCTTGAAGAATTCTATATGGAGGGAGCATGTGTTTGCAGAGTGAGTGTGAGCAGATGGAGTAATTCCAGAGCAGAGATTGAGAGCACCTCTCAAACTTTGCTGTGCACTGGAATTATCTGGCACTTAATTCTGATTCAGGAAATCTGGGGTGGGGCACTGGACTCCTTTCCTATCAAGTTCCCACGTGATGCTGTTGCTGCCGGAACCACAGAAGAGTAGAGGGTGTTAGACTGCATTTCTCAGTTTTGTAACTTCACTTGAATGAAAGAATTTATGAGACTTTGGGCTGCTTCTGTGTTTTCTCCCCCAGTGTGCAAAGGGGCCAAAGCAGATATTGTATTCCTGACCGATGCTTCCTGGAGTATTGGGGATGATAATTTTAACAAAGTTGTAAAATTCATTTTCAATACCGTGGGAGGCTTTGATGAAATCAGTCCTGCTGGAATTCAGGTGGGTGTCATTTCAAAGGTTATTCATCTGTAATGTCTTGCCATTTCCTCCAGACTTCTTAAGTACAAAGACTTTTCAGTAAAAACTCCATTTTTACTTTATTTTCTATTTTCTTTACACATATACTTTTGGGAAGGGCTTGGGTGTAAATGATAAAGTGAGTAGAAAAAATAAGTATTCCTCTAGGTAGTCTTTTGGCTAGATGATGTTCTTGTCGAAGAATTTATGGATCTAACTTGCTGCTTAAAACTTCTGCTAAGGATCCATTTTCACAAAAGATCACTTTGTATTCTGGAAGTTAAATGCATTGTAACTGTCCTACCCTGTTAACTCAGAAGATCCAGGGATGATTAGTCACTGGTGGGGTGTAAAACCCTGTTGTCCCCTCTGTCATGACACTCAGGGCCAGTGGCTCTGTTACTTATAATTCAGATTCTGCAACCTTGAAGACCCACTTCAATTCCACCCCTACTGGAGAAGCTTCCTGGATAGTTTTAGGCATTCCAGACTCCTGAAGGGTTCTGTTTGTATTGCTGTTGTGGCCCATACCACTTTATATTGTCATTATTTGTGTTTTTCTCTTCTGTCTAAATCATTGACTCCTAAAGGCAAGAGACTGTATTGTTTTATTATTTTTTTGGAATTTTGTTCTTTCCTTCCACATTTCTCCTGGTGAGTTTTCTTCTTTATTTTGGCTGTTTGTACCTCTTCATTGTGACATCTTAGAGATGTTATGAAAATAAGAGCTTTTGACATAAACCACAAATAATTCTGCAAACAAATCATGTCTTCTTTTATGGAATAGTGTTTTATGGAATATATTAAATTTCAAATCCCCAAATAATCCTGTGGATGTTATTCCAACCCAAGATGAGTAAAATGTCAGGCTAGTTATGTTCTTAATTTAATGTGTCAACAACTAAGCCATTTAAAAAATCCTTTTAGAAATTAATATTTCTGATAAAATATAAGAATAAAAAAGCTACCATATTTTATTAGCTTCCATGTGCCAGCTACTTAGTATATATGATTCTTCTTCTTTAAAACGTCTATAGAAAGTAAGTATTATTTCCATTTTGCTGATAAAAAAATGAAGACCCATAAATATTGGGAATTTGCCCAATATCACAAAGCTATTAATTGGCAGAGTTTTGATCCCATTGATCCTGTGTATAAAGCCTATAATCTTTCTACTAAATCACACCACCACTGAGTTTGTGATAAGTGATGATTATTGTCACACACGTGCCATTTTTTATGTTACCATGAAGAATAGATGTAGTCAGCAGAAATGAGAAACAATTGCTTAGCCAACATTTGAGCTCAAGATGGTATGTTCTCATTTCTAATCCTGGAACCTCACTGCTCTCTAGCTTCACGCGTCCCTTCTTACATTCTGGACAATAAATACGGTGCATGTACTTTATCAGTTATCAGTTACTGATACTTCCACGAAGATCAGAAATTCGAGAATTTAGTGAGACAATGGTAGTCAGTGTTATAATATTAGCTATAAAGTGTTTATAATATTTCATCAGGTCTAATACACTTCTCTTTCCCATTATACAACTAGAGGAATCATTTGAAAATTGAAACATAAAAAAAGCGGACTTACCCTCACCACCAAACTGCCTTCCTCTTCAGGTCTCATTCGTGCAGTACAGTGACGAGGTCAAGTCTGAGTTTAAGCTGAACACGTACAACGACAAGGCCCTGGCCCTGGGGGCCCTCCAGAATATTCGGTACAGAGGAGGAAACACAAGAACAGGTACCGTTCATCAGCATGTACTTAGACTCTTGCTCTCCAAAGCCTTTGGAGTGATGGGCTGAGCATAACTCTAACATTCAAATTCTTATCCATTGGGTGTGGCTAAGGGCATTTGGATAGTTTTCACTGATAAGACACGAATATGTTCCATACCACATTCTACAGGCAAGGCTCTGACCTTTATCAAGGAGAAGGTGTTGACCTGGGAAAGCGGCATGAGGAAGAATGTCCCCAAGGTGCTGGTTGTGGTCACAGATGGTCGGTCGCAGGATGAGGTCAAGAAGGCGGCTTTGATCATCCAGCAGTCAGGTAAACACAGGCATACATTTGATGCCCAGGGATTGCCCTCATTTATTTTGCAGTTTCAAACATCCAGAAATGCTTGCAAAAGACCAAACTTATGGATTTTACTTTATTGTTTCTCTTTGAGTCTATCCTCCTCCACACCCTTCTAATGTTAGTTTACATTTAATCATGGAACAGTTGGATAATTGCTCAGCAACGACATGATGTAGTCTTTGTTTAAGACATGCATGCCTCATGGTCTGTACCCCGTAGTGGTTGGAATGCTACAGACAGCAGTGATGGCATGATCCTCACCAGGCTTCCTGCTGTAGCAGAAGTAAATCTTGATGCTGGTTCAACCCACTCTAAGGAGAGGCATAGGTTTAGCATGACCTGGTAGACTCAAGCCCCAAACAGATTGCTGGAAGGTTTACTGCAAAGGAGCAGAGAGGCATCTAGGGAGACGTCACTGGTGTAGATCCTGGCAATCAAACATTCTGAAAGCATGTAGCAAGGATGTTACACTGCCCTTCAAATTAGTTATATCAGATGATTAGAGATGAAACTAGATCTTTATAGTACCTGCATTAACAACCTCACTCCTTCAGGCAGGGTCCGAGGTGGACATATTTTAGAAAGAATGCTATGCATGATTTACTGTGGTCTAAATTGTAAAGTACTTCATTATACGGAGTTTGTCATCTGCACATGTATGGGTCTTTGGCTAAAAGCCTGAGTCATGATTAGTACTAAGTCATACTGTCTTCTTACAATAGGGATCATTCTTTGCACTGATGTTTTTATAAATTATTTCCATTGTGGTTAGGCACTTTGAACAGATTTCTTCATGTGTTGGGCTCCTCGCTGATTTAACTTTGGGGTTATGAATGATTGCTCCTCAAGTTATCTTGTTTCTAGCTAATTATGTAACCAGTTCTTTATATAGCCTATTTTTTCTGCTGCCGAATTAAACTTTTGGAGTGAAAACTTTGTTTATTTGTGTTAGCCTAAATAAATGAAAGTTTATTGCCAGCGGGAGTTGTAGATTTCATTTTGAAAGTGGTCAAAGTGCTGACTTTGAGTCTGAGTTTATTGAGTAAATTAGTTTCAGGAATTCAGTTTAAAATGGGTCTATTGGTTTCTGAGTCAAATCGGCTTAAAATGCTAACGTTGCCTAAGACGTCTGCAGAATTAATGGGTATTTCAGGATGTGTGGAAGAAAATGAGTGCTACATTAAGCCATTTTGCTGTTAAAATGTTCACCTTTTAATTGTTAAGATTTTATTTTAGGAAATCCAATTAATTAAGTCATTCTGTTATTAAAATGTTCACCTTTTAATTGTTAAGATTTTATTTTAGGAAATTCAATTAACTGAATTTTATAAGCTGAAAAATAGGAAAAAGTATATATTACTTAAGGAGACTTTATGTCAGTTGAAAGAACTTGATGCATAAGCTGAGAAAGTTTGGCCTCGTTTCGGATGAGACCTTATTTTGAATTGTTTGGGTGATAAAAGGTGGACAGAAGTTTGTGTGATTCTGTGAACATCGCTCTGCAGGGTTCAGTGTCTTTGTAGTTGGCGTGGCTGATGTCGCCTACAACGAGCTTGCCAACATAGCTAGCAAACCCAGCGAACGACACGTGTTCATTGTGGATGACTTTGAATCTTTCGAGAAGATAGAGGACAACCTCATCACATTTGTGTGTGAAACTGCCACTTCAAGTAAGTGATGGTCCATCTGGAGCCATAGTCTCCCTTGTTTTGAAAAAATAACTACTGAGTAGACCATTCCTTATCCTAACCAAGATCAAGTCTGTGCATAAATAGATCCTGGGAAACCACTTGAGAACCCGATGAATCACTGTTCCTATTGAGATCATGCTAACTGTGAGCTTGTCAGAGGCCCATTTTTAGTCTTGAAGATGCAATATTCCTTGTATGGAAATAAAATGTTTGTATATATCCTTTTCCCACCATCTCAATGCCTGTGACATTTGAGAAAATGAATCTTCAACTTAGAAATGCATTTATAGAAGCATTTCTGTGAGGTGAAGGTTTTCCCTGTTAGTAATCAATTGGTATTTGTTCTGTCAACATCTGTGCTTCAAGAGAGCCAGGGAAAAACAGCCTTATGCGAGTGTGCCCTGTAGAAACGCACTTGGTTCTCATTTGTTTCTTTGGATATATTCATGGTATACAGAGACCTCCAGTTTAACTTTTAAGATGCAGTGAAGGACAAAAGATTTATATCCATTTGTCCTCCTCCCCATTCATGAACTCTGATATTTGGAGTATTAGATTAAGGAGACAGTTGAGTGGCTCATCTAAACCCCTAATCCCAGGCAGAGCTGTGCTTTTTAAGTTGTGGGTATTTTTCCCTATTAAACATTATATTAGAATCTCAGAACCCTGGTTAGAGGCAGCGGAAGTAAACAAATGTTAATGGCTTATGGTAAAAATTAACCCTGAAGCTCAGAATGGAGCTGCACGAGTGAAAGTGAGCAGCGAGCAGCAGCTGCTCCATCCATTCCAGGGAGTCTTGCATACAGCCTTCCCTGTCCCAGCTCTGGGCCCCAGGTTGAGACCCCCTGCACACCTGCCCCTGGACGGTTCTGTGATGAGCACGAGCCTCCAGCATTTGGCCAAGAAGAGGATTGGCTGGCAACAAATTCCTCCTGCCCTTGCACAAATTTAAAGTTCCCTGGGCGAAAAGTTCTTTAATCCATTGAAAAATAAATATAAATTTCCCCCTTTAATTCTGTCTTACCATTCTTAAGAACGTTGTAAAATTCCAGGTGGACTGGAGACTGTCCAGAAAACATGGTTACACTGCTCAATAGTACAATTTCTCCTACAAGTTGAGAATCTACACAAAACCACTTAGAAAAGGTTCGATTGTTATATTCTATAAATGAATGAACAGTTTTGCCACTTGCAGTATTATGCAGGTGCTTTCTGTGCATGTGTTATGTTAGCATTCCTTGGTGAATTGTACTTAAACAACGCTCTATGTTGCAGGTTGTCCTCTCATTTATTTGGATGGCTACACCTCGCCAGGTAAGCGTTCATACTCTTGGGCTAGTTTATTTCAGGATTTAAGCAATAAGATAATTCAGATAACCTGATTGCAATATTTTCTGTTCTGATGTGAAGGTTTTAAGATGCTTGAAGCATACAACCTGACAGAAAAGAATTTTGCTTCTGTGCAAGGAGTCTCCCTGGAGTCAGGCTCCTTCCCCAGCTACTCATCTTACAGGCTTCAGAAGAACGCCTTTGTGAACCAGCCTACAGTGTGAGTCTGGCAACAGGAGGGTCTCTTTCTTACCATGGGCCAGAGGATTTTGTGAGGTTGTTAGAATCTTTGCTGACTTCTTAGTGCTCTGGTGTTTTAGAACTGTCGGAAAAGGCATAACCTGATTTGGTTTCCTTAAGTACAATTGGGTTGTGTGTGTGTATGTGTGTGTGTGTGGTGTGTATGTTCAGTTGCTCAGTTGTGTCCAACTCTCTGCGACCCCATGGACTGCAGCCCCCCAGGCTCCTCTGTCCTTGGCATTCTCCTGGCATGAATCCTGGAGTGGGTTCTTCCTCCAGGGGATTTTCCTGACCCAAAGATTGAACCCGTGTCTCCTGCATCTCCTGCATTGCAGACAGATTCTTTACCACTGGGCTGTCAGGGAAGCCCCACAGCTGAGTTAAGGGTCTCTTATCAGGTCATATGGGAGACTAGTACTCAAGCCTGCTGAGTACTAGAGAATCTCATCCTGTATCTGCCACGTGATGGATTACTAAGTCCTTTTGAATTTAAGGCTAGGACTGTAGTTATGCTTCTTCTAAGGGAGATTATTTAAGCAGGGAGGCACCATCTTGTCTTGAACGTTTCTCCATGGGTGCAGAAGGGCTGGGTAGAATCAGTGTGGAATGGGAACAGGCGTTCTTCCTAGAGTTTCTGACTCCAGAAGATCAAAGACTGCAGCAGTCTGTGATCTGTGATCTGACAGGCGGCAGTTAGTTTTTATGGGCTGGTGCTCCGGGGACCTGTTGGGCAGCTCTAGATGTTGATATTTAACTTGATGAAAGTTTGTACCTGGTTCTGATAACCAAAATATGTGTTTGGCACCTTCTGGAGGGGAAAGAACACCAAGAAATAAAGTTTTCAGAAACTTAGGACAGGGTCAGATGATGATGCCTGAAATTTGAAATGCTCTAAGAAAGCTGACGGAAAATTCAGACTAAAACCAAGGCTAATTTCTCGTAAGGAAGCACAGATTGTATTGTTGTAGTGTGACCACACTGTGAGTTCCTAACTCTTTTGTGGTTAACCACACTAGTTCACAGTTTTAGGTTTTGCAGTGAACCTAAATACCCAGTGTTTAACTCTGTCACCTCAAGCTATGGTTCCTACATTTTCACATAAGACAGCCCACTGTCCTCTTAAGATTCAGATCTTGGGGCTGAAAGAGGCCTAACATGCAATTAAATACTTCTTCATTTTTTCATAGTCATTTATTAACTGAAAAAGGAGAAAAATGGGCTAAATGACTGATGACTTTATATGGAGACGATATTATTTTTAATGTGGAATATTGAGAAGATTCCATGGACAGAGGAGCCTGGCGGCCTATAGTCCATGGGTTGGCAAAGAGTTAGATATGACTGAGAAACTCTCACTTCACTTCACTTCATCATGAAGATGGTTTTTGAACATACAACAGACATTGTGTCAGCTTGCCCAGAACATACGCTTTAAGAAGGAGGGCATTACAGAGTATGGAGTAGAGGTCCCTCCCTGTACAGATGAGAAAAGAATCTAAAAAAGAAAGGCTCTATGTATTTGTATAACTGATTCACTTTGCTGTACAGCAGAAGCAAATGCAACATTGCAAATCAAGCATATGCCAGTAAAACCCGAAAAAACCAACCAAACATAGGACAGCGTTGTATTCCAGAAGTGCCGGCACTGTGGCACACGGAGGCTCAAAACCCCAAGAGCCATGCTGTGCCGTTTGTCAGATCTGTGGAGCAGTTGCTTTTCTGTCCATGGGCTGATTATCAAGGCTCTTTTCCTACCTTTATGAAGAAAGTGTTTTTAAATGGTCTCAGGTGAAAATCCATTAATTCTGTTTCAGAGGTTCCCTTAGAACAATGATTGACTCAAGTCTAGAAGGACACATGGGTCCACATTTTATGTTCAATAGCCTTAGAGCCAAGAAACTTGAATCATATCCGTTTATCAACACTAAACATTTGCACATGTATGTGGCCGTAACATATATTATTGGTTTTGTTTCTGGGAACGTGTGACCTTCTGGAGCTTATTTGATTTATTTGATTTTAAGGGAGGACTTTGGAAGTGTATAGGGAGAGAGAAATTGAAACCTTGAGCCATCTTACTTATGACCTCATATCCCTGATGTTGGAAATTGAATATATTTAGTGAGATTTATGCACTTTAAATTACATCCATAGATACAATGTTTATCATTCTAAAATCATGATATAGTTTTATAATCATCTATGTATCTAGAAAAAAAAGATTTATTAACTGTAGGATGAAAGACCGTTTGGCAGTTTCCCAGACTTTTTGACTTTATCAGATTATAAATAAACTATTACTGCTTACATAATGGGTCTTTAGTGTTTGCTATTTTGAGGTCTCATCCTTAAATTTTTCCCTTTTTAATAATGTATTATTAAAAAGACTGTCATAATATAATTGGATTATTATAAATGGCTTCTAATACTAGTCATGAAAAGATTCTAGTCCAAAAATTTTTAATATCTATTTCTGATGAGAAATCCTTATTAATTAGTTAATTAATTAATTTTGCTTTATCCAACAGAGAACTACATCCCAATGGACTCCCTCCTTCATATACCATTATATTACTATTCAGACTCCTCCCAGAAACTCCCAGCGACCCTTTTGCAATTTGGCAGATCACAGACAGAGACTATAAACCACAAGTTGGGGTGATTGCAGATCGTAAGGATTTTTATCTTCTCTTAGGGTCCATGCATGCACATTTCTGACTATGTTTTTCCTTCTCTTTAAGAACCTTCTGGATGTGTATATATATATATATACATATACATATCTATTTCCTTGATTATGCTTTGATGTTTAAAGTTTTAAAAAAAATGTCAGTAAATACTTGAATTACATTTTATCTTAACTGAATTATTAATTTTTTAGAGATCTCTTCAACAAGAATTAATTGCTAATACTTTCAATATAGAATCTGCATGCATTTGATTTAATAACAATTATGTGTTGATTACAGCTTCTAGCAAGACATTATCATTCTTTAACAAGGATACAAGAGGTGAGGTGCAGACTATTACCTTTGACACAGATGAAGTGAAGGCATTATTTTATGGAAGTTTTCATAAGGTAAAAACATAAGATTATCTGGTTATTTATAAAAGAAGTATGTGGACTTAAAACTTAAACTAATTTATTATTTATTAAAATGTATGTTAAACTGGTGGAAACATAGCTACGTCTTTTAAAAACAATATCATATTTCAGATGATTTGATTAATTTTCAAAGCAGAAAATTTAAAATGATATTTCTACTAATCTATTAGTTAATGAGATTTACTGTTAACATTTCAATATATATTCAATGCAAATGTCTTTTTAGAATATGAGTTGTATAGTATATACAATATTGTATGCCCATTTTTCTACCTTTTATTTTGAACCGTTATGTAATTTTGTTTCAAAAGCTTAATTTTTATGGATTGTATTTAGTTGATATTATCTTTTCTTTTATAGAGCATAGCAACCTGCTTCTGCTTGCTCATTTATTGAAAAGTTACAAACATGTCAGTCCAAAAGTTATCACTATCTACCAACATAATTAAGATAACTGTTTATGAGATTAACTTCTGCATGAACATATTTACAACTTCTCTGAAACATTTTATTAAAACTTCTAAGATAAATTCTTAGGGGATTATCTATTCTTGATGATCTTAATTGTTTAATTTTAAGATCCAAGGCTAATACAGACTTGCTGTCAGACAATTAATTGACAGATAAGAGTACTGACATTGGCAGAATTGGAAATGAACCATCTTGGTTATGAGTGGACTTTTTAATGGAATTTTTGCATCAATTGGATCAAATGAACAGGAGGAAGACTATTTGCTGTGCAAGCTTTAAAATTTCCCCAGTATGAGGCTCAGAAAGTTAGTCCCCATATGTAGAAAACAAATATTTCCAATTTGATCTGATTTCTCAAGTGAAAATTGAAGAACCTCCCTATAATTAGGTAGATTTAGCTGAATTTCTTGCTGATTCTCTTCCTAAGAATCTTGGTTTCTTCCCAGAGTGTTTTCTTATTCATGAATCAGATTCTTGGGGAAGATAGCAAGGGACTCGCCTCATGGGATTTGCAGAGGCCTCAAAGTGCACATTACTGTTGTTTAGTCACTCAGTCGTGCCCAGCTCTATGGGACTCCACTGACTGTAGCCTGCCAGGCTCTTCTGTCTGTGGGATTTTCCAGGCAAGAATACTGGAGTGGATTGCCATTTCCTTCTCCAGGGGAGCTTCCTGACATGGATTGAATCCGTGTCTCCTGCATTGGCGGGTGGATTCTTTACCACTGAGCCACCAGGAAGCCCAATGAGCACATTAGTGATAAGCCCCCCGCACCAAACCAAACAAAACAAACAAAAAAAAGAAACCAATGATGGAGAAACAGATCTCTGAGTATAAAGGCATATTTGCTCAACAAGTTACAGACTTTACTGGTAAAGTGCAGGAAAATAAATGCCTTATTGGGAAAGAAGATTCTAGTTTGACAAGTTTTTACTAGCTTCAATTGCTTCTTGTCCAATAATAGTTGCTGAATCTGGCGAAATTCTTATGAACTGTTTTTGGCTCATTGATATGCCTATTAAACTTATATTTGAGTAACTTGCTAAAGAGGACTGTTTTATTTTTCTTCCATACCCACTGAAGATATTGGAAACTCGGCCTGCTATTAACCACCTGACAATCATTTAGGAACTATTATTATTATCTTTTTAAACTTTTTATTTTGTACTGGGGTATAGTTGATTAACCATATTGTGATAATTTAAGGTGAACAGCAAACTGACTCAGCCATACATATACATGTATCCATTCTCCCCCAAACTATTCCCCCTGTCTAGGCTAGGAACTATTATTTTTTAATTTCCAACTTTCATTGGATGTTTCATTTTACTTGACAACAATAAGGCAGTATTTTTGAAGAGATCTATGGTGATAGTCATTAATTATTGCATATCAAGAGAATTGTTTTTTGACCCTCCCCTCTTAATTTGCCTTTATAGAGAGGTATTTGTGTTCTTAGGTTTTATGAAATGCCTCGTCTCTCTTTTTCTCATAAACTCTTTTCTTTTCAAATTCTCTGCCTCCTTTTTTCATAGTGTCTTTCTATTTTTTTAGTTCCTCCTCTACTTTTTCACTATGCTTTCTTCCCCCTCCTTCCTTCCTCCACCCCATTCCTATAACCTACTCTCATTTATCGCATCCATTCAAGTACCAAGTTCAGTCTTTATTGGATACTGATCCAAGGACTTGGAACACCCTTCTTTCATTTCCCATGTAATTTGGGAACTGAAGTTCTTCAGTCCTTGAGGTAAGAATAAGTAGTTCTCTGAGAGAAGCAGCAAATTAGTGAAAATAACATGTAGGAGGCTCTTGGGAGAGAGGGGATAGACTAAAAGAGCTTATGTGGGGAAGGGCAGACAACTGCTGCTTCTGGAGGATTCTCTTGAAAAGTTCTATGTCTCCATCTTATTGTAACAGATGATGTAGATTCGAGTGAGAAATTTGTAATAAGACAAAAAGGTAGAATAGATGAAAAATAAGGAACGGCAGACCTTGGGATGGATGATGAGTTGACAAGAGTGTTCCTGCTTCGTTCTACTGCTCTGTGACCAACACGCTTCCCAGTTGGGAAATAGTCCCTAATTACTTGGGACAATGGTGCTCAGATGAAAAGCCAATCTGAAATGTAATTATGCATGTGTTTAAAACGCAATAAAACACACTGAAGAGATCATAGCAAAATATATTTTTAGCATGTGTTTCTTTTTGGTTCACATTGAATGACAAGTGTATTTGGAATAATTTTGTTTCAAAACTTCCAAGCTTTGATTTTGAAATGGTTTTTCTGGATACTATGATTTTTTAAATAGCTTTTGAATGTTAGCCTCTGAGATTGTTCATATAAGATCTGATAAATAAGTTTCAATTCTTCAGTTCAGTTCAGTTCAGTTCAATCCCTCAGTTGTGTCCGACTCTTGGCGACTCCATAAATCACAGCACGCCAGGCCTCCCTGTCCATCACCAACTCTCGGATTTCCCTCAGACTCACGTCCATCGAGTCAGTGATGCCATCCAGCCATCTCATCCTCTGTCGAACTCTTCTCCTCCTGCTCCCAATCCCTCCCAGCATCAGAGTCTTTTCCAATGAGTCAACTTTTTGCATGAGGTGGCCAAAGTACTGGAGTTTCAGCTTCAGCATCATTCCCTCCAAAGAAATCCCAGTTCTTACTAGATAATAAATACCTTGGGAATATTAGATGATTGCCCTGGGGTATTTAAAATTATCTTTAGTAAGTCATGTATCACTTTTAAATAAAAGCAATATGTAATTCATAGTACTTATAGATGCACTAAATTAATGTTTAGGTGGTGATTCTATGTGGAAAAAATATCTACTGTTAAAAAAAAATCTCTGGAGACTGTCGTTATTTACTCTAAATAACTGTGCTTATTTACTCTAAAGCATTTAATGGAAATTTCTGTTCCTTAACTTGGAGCCAAACTTTTTAAAGTAATTATCATGGGCTTACTTGGGTATTTGGGCTGTGATAAGTAGAAACTATGGGCATAACTATAAAGCCAAAGATTGCCTGCAGCCATTCTTTACATTATTGAAATATAGATGTTTTATTATTTATCTGTACTAATAGATTTCTTAAGATTCTGAATATCTTCAATATTCAACAACAATAAATCAATATAAGTTTGTTTTCTTATGAGGAAATTGAATCTTGAATTTGATTTCCAGAGCTGATTCTTTATAAAAGATACAACCTAGCTCTTTCCTGTGTTAGGTATCTACATGGTGTGTAAGATACTTTTGGCAAGGACTGTTGGTGTTCAGTTGCCCAGTCATGTCTGACTCTTTGCAACCCCATGGACTACAGCGTGCCAGGCCTCCCTGTCCCTTTATCGTCTCCTGAAGTTTCTCAAGTTCATGTCCATCACATTGGTGATGCCATCCAGCCATCTCATCTGATGCCCTCTTCTCCTTCTGCCCTCAATCTTTCTCAGCATCAGGGACTTTTCCAATGAGTTGGCAGGGATTCTGGACTAAGAAATTAAAAACTGGATTTAGCAAAATCAGTGGAAGACATTCGAGGCTCCTTTGTTCTGAGTATAACAATTTATTAATTATTTATTAACTTGTATTGTAATAGTTCACTTTCTATAATTTATTTTTAATAGTTATTATAAAATATTGACTATGTTCCCCACTTTGTATAGTATATATTTGTAGCTTATTTTATACAAATTGCTATGTACCTCTTAATCCCCTGCCGTTTTGCCCCCCTGCCCTGCCACAGGTAACCTCAAGTTTGTTCTCTGTATCTGTCAGTTTTTTTTTTTTTTAAAGCTCTCTATAGTTTAAAGAGTCATCTCATCTATTGTATTATCTCTGGCCATCTCAGGAAGAATACATAGTGGAGAAAATAAGAAGTTATACTGATGTATAATAGCGGGAGGAAACTGAGACTCAGAGAGGTTAGGTGGTTCATTTAATTTGATGTTGTTAAATTAAATGGCATTGACACTGCAGCCTGGTTCTTGAATTTTTATTCCAAGGCTCTTGATTTGGGATGAGAATAGCTTTCAGTTCAGTCGCTCAGTTGTGTCTGACTCTTTGTGACCCCATGGACTGCAGCATGCTAGGCCTCCCTGTCCATCACCAGCTCCCAGAGTTTACTCAAACTTATGTCCATCAGTGATGCCATCCAACCATCTCATCCTCTGTCATCCCCTTCTCCTTCCACCTTCAATCTTTCCCAGCATCAGGGTCTTTTCAAATGAGTCAGTTCTTCACATCAGGTGGCCAAAGTCTTGGAGATTTAGCTTCAGCATCAGTCCTTCCAATGAATATTCAGGACTGATTTCCTTTAGGATGGACTGGTTGGATCTCCTTGCAGTCCAAAGGAGTTGCAAGAGTCTTCTCCAACTCCATAGTTCAAAAGCATCAGTTCTTCAGTGCTCAGCTCTCTTTATTGTCCAACTCTCATATCCATACATGACTACTGGAAAAACCATAGCCGTGACTAGACAGACCTTTGTTGGCAAAATAATGGTTTTTAATAAGCTTTGCTAAAAAGCTCTGCTTTTTAATAAGCTGTCTAGGTTGGTCATAGCTATTCTTTTAAGGAGCATACGTCTTTTAATTTCATAAATAGCTTTAAGTAAAACACATTTTTTTAACATGTGATCTGATATATGCCATATGGTTCTGGGTAGAAATTTTGTAATGGAAACAAATGATCTTTTTAGGTTCATATCGTAGTGACCCCAAAAAGTGTTAAGATTTACATCGACTGCTATGAGATTGTAGAGAAGGACATCAAGGAAGCTGGAAATATCACCACTGATGGTTATGAAATTCTTGGAAAACTGCTTAAAGGGGAGAGGAAGTCAGCCACAGTAAGTAACACAGTTTTATTTTTCTTGGTACCTTTTACGAAGATAGAGGTGACATTTTTCAAAGTAATTGGTACTTTTTCTTTTCCCTTGATGATATTTTTAATTGTTTTATATCTTGGCTAGATTGAAACACTGGAAGTTACACTGAGGTAATATGCTACTGACAAAACATGATAATGTGCTTTACTGCTAGAAGCAAATTAAGATGTCAGGGCACCAGAGAACATCATATAGTTGACTTGAAACTGAATCAAACTGAAGAGTACAGCACAAATGGTTGCCAGGAGAATCAGTGAAGTGTAAACGAATTCATTTTTTTGCTCTTCAAAAGTAGGCACTGTTGACACAGCTTTGTGCATTCAGGACATTTTGCATTTGTGGACTCTGGCTGTGACTGTCACAGAGCTTCGCTCCCTCACAGAGGGGTCAGGCCAGCCGCCTCACAACTGTCATTGGCTGAAGTTAGAGGCGGGGGCTTGGCAACCTTTTTACAATGCTATTTAGTAATAAACTGGTAAAACCTGAGGTTTCCGCTGTACCAGGCTAAGTCCATAGTAAATGTTGATTAATAATAACATTGTTCCGAAAGCAAGACTACTGTTTTTGGCTTCTATTGCTTAGATAGTTTTACTTGTTTATTTCTGGCTGTGCTTGGTCTTCATTGCTATTAGGCTTTTCCCTTATTGTGACAAATGGGGGCTACTCTCTGCTTGTGGCGTCCGGCTTCTTGTCGCGGCGGCTTCTCTTGCGGTAGAGCACGGGCTCTTGGGCACAGGCTCAATAGTTGTGGTGCATGGGGTTAGTTGCTACATGGAATGTGGGATCTCCCCAGATCAGGGATTGAACCCGTGTCTCCTGTATTGGCAGACGGATTCTTTACTGCTGAGCCACCAAAGAAGCCCTTCTATTATTTTTTAAAATTGCTTTTACTGAGCTTAGCTTTCTTTCATGGACAGAATTTTCTTCTCTATTCAGAAACGCAAGTTTTAACCCTCAATGTGGAACTTGAACTTGCAAACACTCTTAGCTTTCACCATGTAAAGTTGAAGTTAAGTTGCTCAGTCGTGTCCAACTCTTTGTGACCTCATGGACTGTATGTAGCCTACCAGGCTCCTCTGTCCATGGCATTTTTCCAGGCAAGAGTACTGGAGTGGGTTGCCATTTCCTTCTCCAGAGGATCTTCCTGACCCAGGGATCGAACCCAGGTCTCCCAGGTTGCAGGCAGGTGCTTTACCCTCAGAGCCACGAGGGAAGAACTAGTTAGTACAAATAATATAATTGCAATTAAAATCATTTATTGAATATTGGGTTTAATATTTAAATAGAACAAGTTTATAAAAGAAAGAATGACTATATCTAAGTGACCTTTTCTTTTTATCCAAAGAACTCTGTTTTTTAAGTGTAGAAAGATAGAAAATATATGTATATTGAAATAGTTAAGCTGAAGGTAAACATGAAATTATTAGTTAGCCCCTAGGTAAGAATTTATAAGAAGCAGAGCATCAATTTAAGGATAAGTGAGGAATTTTTAAAAATGTTACTTTTTTTTTTTTTACAGAGGTAGACTCTTAAAAGTTGATTTAAATGTGTGTAGTCTTCAAATTAAAATTCTGAATTAAATGCACTCATCATTTTTAAGGATATAAAGAAATCAATGTTCTCTTAAAAAAAAAAACAAACCTCAATGAGACACTTCATTTTAGCCAAGGAAATGAATCAGAAGTGGGATTATCACATATGCATTTTGCTTTACTGTCCATTTCTCTGAGGCATAGGTTTTTTTTTTTGTTCTTAGGAAGTAAGGATCACATTGCTCTCATTGCCTGGACCCTCTAGAGAGTCTGCGTGAGAAGTTAGCAGAGGTTAAAATGTGGAAATGTTAATATGAAATGTTTTTCACGCATCTTTAGCTCATGTTACTGTTGGTTGTTTACAGTTCCAAATCCAGAATTTTGATATTGTCTGCAGTCCGGTGTGGACCAGTAGAGACAGATGCTGTGATATTCCCTCCAGAGTAAGTGAAACAGAATGGAATTTTGTCACGGTTTTATTAGTCTTCGAGGAATGAGGTTGGCCTGGGAGAGGAAGTAGCCCTCAGCAGCTGCGTGTTCAGGATGGAGCCCGGGACACACATGGTGTGCCTGCTCATTAACGACCTCAGCTCAGGCTGGGGACCCCTCCCTCAAAAGCCAAGAATGTAGAGGACCGCATCTGGAAATTCTCCCTAACAGCCAAAGTGGTTAGGCATAGTCAGAAAGTTCCTGCTTTAATCAGCATGTCTGATAAACCCATTTACTGAAGAGTCCTCCTATTGCTTATAAAATGCCAGCATTTTACAATAAATGCTTATTAAATCCTTTACAGGATCAGCCATCACACCTCTCTGGATTTCTAAGTAGAAATGCTCGAGTGATGACCTTCCCCTATATTATCTGTGTAGGTGGTGATGGTTACAAAGTTGAATGCTGAAGATGGACTTGAAGTTCTAGGCAAACAGTGAGCTGCACACACCCACAAAATAAGTGTGCATTATTTCCTCAACAAATACTTACTGAACACCTGTTATAAGCCAGGCACTATCCTGTGTGCTGGAGTTACAGCAGTGTAAAGGCATATTCTAGTGAAAGGCAGAGGAAGAGGAGGAGTTAATAAGTAGGTGTATACTATGTTATCGAGTGAAAAGTCATAGAAAACAAACCAGGGTACAAGGACAGGTGGCCAGGTGAGTACCCTCAGCCCTCAGGGATAAGGTGAGATTTAAGCAGAGACCTGAGTGAAGTGAGGGGACAAGCAATGTGGATAATGGAGAAAGAGCATTCCAACCAGAGGTGACTGTAAGTGTAAAGGCCCTAAGGCCACAAGGTGCCCTGAACATCTGAGAAGCAAGAAGTGGATGAGAGGGGCTGGGGCAGAGTGAGGAGAGGGGAGGTGGTGGGCAGTGGAGGGGGCAAGGTGGTAGGGTGCTGTTTTGCAGACTGTATAAGGCCTGTAGGCTGTGGAAGGGATTTTAAATTTTATTCTGAATGAAATGGGCATCCGTATCTGAAACACTCAGCATTTCTCTAATACCAGACTAGAGAGAATTGGATTAAATTACCAGGGGTCCTGATGATGGTTTTGTAAACATATCTTATGTGAGATTTCCTAAAGCAAAACTTTTAAAGACATAAAGGGGCATAGCAAGATTGGACATAAGACTTTGTAATCATAATTAAAAATTATTCCTTTAAGTTGGGAAATAGATTTCTTTGTGTGTATAAGATAAGTGGGTGTGGCAGATAAGAGGCTATGTTTACTTTCAGAGATAAATATTCTTTTCCAAATTTCAGAGAGATGAAGCAAAATGCCCAGCTCTTCCGAACGCTTGCACGTGTACACAGGACAGCGTTGGACCTCCGGGACCCCCCGGCCCTGCAGTAAGGAGACTGAAATAGTCCTTCTAGTATTTCCAGTTAAATCTTTGGCATAATCATCCTTTGGTCAGTGTGTTGCGTGTAAAATGCTTCTAGCCTCTGGTGTGTTGTAGGACAGAGCAAGATGAATTGCAGACCATTTTCACAGCACATCTTGAGATCTGAACTGGAGTAAATGCAGAAGAAAGTCTGAAGGCATTTGAACACATTTCTCCACTCACATGAGAATGAATAATATGGGGTAGCATTCAAGAGCTTTTCAAGACATGGATTTGGGTTTCTCTCTTTATTACATGATTTTGAAAATTCCTTACAGCTCCTGAAAGCTTCTTGTACCTATGTTATGGAGCCATGATTGAGAAGCTGACCCCAAAAAACTTTAGAGCCTAGGATATGTGTATGTTATTAGCAAGCGTATCATAGAATAACATATAGAGAATATTTATGTAAGTGATGATATCATAAACTCTGGGTGAAAGTGTTGAAGTTAGGAATAACCTGAGTGAGAAGACTGACTAGGTCTTTCCATGGGGGGGAGGGGAGACCAATAAAATGTAATGCAAAACACTGGAGTACAGTGTCAGATCTTGTTGATCAATTACATGTGACCCGGGCTGGTTTTTCAGAATGGAAGTGGTACCACTAAGCTCTATTGACCTCTTTTAAGAACATGGGTTAATTAACATAGAAACAGCTTAAAGAGCCTCAGAATACCAGATTTTACTATACGTGGTTGTTAACAAATGATGTAAATTGATTTTAGTTTAATTACAAACTAGTTCCTCATATATGGAATCAAAATATATCTGGAATTAACTTCATTTATTTTCTTTAATTAATAGTGACTTACCTGATTTATATTTATAATCATAAAATTATACCTTGGATGTGACTTCAATGTTTTTGAGAAGTAGGAATTTTTTTCCTAATTGTAAGATAATGTTGTTGGATATCAGTATCATGTTTATTTCCTCTTTGTTCAGTGAACAGGTCTCTGAATTCCTGTTACTAAATTACATGTTCTGAGATTCTGAGGGAGTCTTCTTATTGCATATTATTTTCCCTGAAGAATACACTTGCATAATTCCAAAATAGATTTTTTTCCTTAGAAATGCTTAAATATTGTATTTAAAGTAATGCTTTTTTTTTTAAGTAAACCTCAAATTTTCAAATGAACTTCAAAATTTGCTAACAATTAAGGAAAGATCAGAATATAAAAATGAAATCCTTAAGAATGTTTTGAAATTCTCCTTTCCCACACATTTGTATGATAGAAAGTATTTACTTCCATATTTCATAAATAGCCGTAGAAGTATTGGTGTTCTGGAGTATGCGCTGCTTCTTAAAGCAATTTTTGTGTATCAGCTTCTTCCTCATTTCCTATGTTCACTCTAAAATGTGCTCTTACTGTGTGTTTTAGGGAGGACCTGGTGCTAAAGGTCCGAGAGGTGAAAGAGGTGTCAGTGGGGCAATTGTAAGTATATTTTAGAGTACATTTACGTTTTCACCTATATGTTAATGTCTCTTTATTCAAATTTCTGCTCACAGAGCCATGTGCCCTTGAACAAGCTGATCCAAGTTCAGTGAGCCTTAGGCAATATAATGACCTCTGTCTTGCCTCTGGATATCAGAATGGTATTTTAGATTAGTCAGATAAAGGAACGTACAGGGGACGTCACTGAAGTGGGAACGGCCCACGGGAGACCTATGGAAGCACCTAAGGGCTCTGCTCTAGTATGGGGAAGCAGAGGGGGAGCCCTGGCCATCGCTGGAAGACCCCCTTCAAGGAGCAGAGTCCCACTGGAGGGAGCTGGGCAGGGTTCCTCTCTCTCAGAGAAAGAGCCGAGCCCGCGACATCTGCCTTCGCTGGGGGTCACTGGCCTCTTCTACCGGTTCAAAACTGTCTCCATAAGACAACTCCAGCATCTTGGGGGACTGTATTACGAAGGTGATGTGTAGTTTTTGTCATACTGTCATTAAGCTGACTCAGGAAAGTGAGGCTGGGCTGCTGACCCAGGTCTGTCTAACTCCAGGTTTGTCCTTTTCTACCTGGACACCCTGCAAAGAAGCTCCTGCATAGACTGAACATATCTGTTCCTTCCTTGCCTGATGTAGACATATGTTAGTCCCAGAAATCAGCCCAAGTCTGAAAGGAATCAGGACCAGCTTAAAAGAAATCAAATCTAGTGAATCTTGAGATTTGATCTCTGAATGAAACTAGGACTATAGATATATGAATGTATTTGATGTATTTTACTTTTTAAGAAACCTGTTCCCATGTGAAAATAGGTTGGGAAATTTAAGTGCTCTTGTGAATTTATTATACTTTCCAGTTCTTTTAGTGAGTAGTCAAAGGAAGAAATGGATGACATTAACAAATACTTTTATATTGGGTTAGCCAAAAGCTTCGTTTGGGTTTTCTGGTCAACCCAATAGATGGGGAGATTTCTAAAACGTTTGCAGATTCTGGTTGATATCTTAGAGCTGTGAAGACAGCCCCGGGAGGGTAGTCTATGACTGTGCTTGTTTCTCTGTTCTGTATGTAGGGCCCGCCTGGTCCTCGTGGAGATACAGGTCCTCCTGGGCCCCAGGGTCCTCCAGGCCCTCAGGGACCCAATGGCCTCTCTATTCCCGGTGAACAAGTAAGCACAAAGGCTTTCTGTATGAAATGAGGATGGTGGATTAATGCTGAACTTAACTGGAACATTTTCTACTCTATTTTGCCAAATTCAAGTGTTTTTACAGAAAACTCAACAAGTTTAGTCATTGAGATGACTTCCTGTGACTGTAATTTCAGATATGTAAATAGCATATGTAATAATATGTAACTATGTAGGAAAAATTGTTGCTACTTTTTTGACCTTTAAAAATTATTTTAATAAGTAATGCAAATATCTTTTAATATCCTGAAAGCTTTGAAATGGCTTTGAGTCTGTGGCAGGCCCTAAGGTTCTGTCTGATATTTATGACTTATTTATCTAGGTCATTAATTCAATAAAAATTTGTTTTATTCCAAATGTCAATCTGAACTTAGGAGAAGTGTCTTACCTTTTGAGGCTGTTTAACTACTTTTTTCTATACTTTAAGATAAATACAGCATATGAATAAGAATCCAGATAATTACATAGTTTTAAATTTAAGTCTAAACTCCCTTTAAAGACCTTTCTTTTTTGGTATTTAGAGAAAAAATAATCTATATCAGATATAACTAGAAATGAAACATTTGAGGGAACTGGATTTTTCTTTTCACTCAGAAGGGTTGAATGCAGGACTTCCCTGGGGGTCCAGTGGTTAAGACTGAGAGCTTCACTGCCAGGGCCACAAGTTCAATCTCCGGTCAGGGCACTAAGACCCTGCGTACCTCTCAGTGCAGCTGTAAAAAAGGAACGGGGTTGAATGCATCTACTTTTAGCTTCATACATCCACAGGGGAGTGTGGGAGAGTTTTATTTCTATTTATTTTCTTATTACTACTATTAAATTGTCAGCTTTAATTTAGATTTGCCTATTAACAAGTGTCTTCTAGGATGTTATGCAGAACAAAATTATGTTACATTTCCTTGACTCTCCATTACAGTTAGCACCAAATTAAATATGTTAAATAATAAAAATACTTTCCCCTTCAACTTGGGTTCTTTTAAAAAAGGCATATTATCCTGTGATTATATAAAATGATCCCATAACACGATAAACGGAAATTATCACAGCATTTGTAGTTTAAAAAGTGAGCATCAGTCCTCAAAATAATTTCTTCATCTCCCTTCACAAATATGCTTCATTGGATTTATGAAGTGATAGAGATTTCAGGAATGACTCACGTCTTCCCTTGCACTTAATTTCTGTAAAATGCTGAGACCTGTTTTCCCACTGCTTGCTCCAGGGTCGCCAGGGAATGAAGGGCGATGCCGGAGAGCCAGGACTTCCAGGCCGGACTGTGAGTCGTTCTTCACCTTGCCTTTTCTTGACCCGTCAAGTGTTCTTTGCAAAGTTGCCCTTGTAGTGCCTTAAAAGGTGAACCAAGGTTAAGCCGCAGAGCAGAAGCCTGGCCATTTTCCATTCCGTCGCCTGGTCTGAGGCTTCAGGCTGGGGCTGTGCAGTCAGGTCTGGGCTTGTTGACTGAGCTATCGTCTCGCTCTCAGGCTGGCTCTGCGCTCGGTACTGAGTTTCTGTTCCTTCTCAGAGTCCCCTGACTTTTCTCCCAAACATTTTGGGGAAGGACACGAATTCCTTTCCTCACACAGGAAGTTTGTTACAGTGTTTTCTTGCTTGTTTCCTTTGTAGGGAACTCCAGGGTTACCTGGCCCGCCAGGACCAATGGGCCCTCCAGGAGACAGAGTAAGTTTCCTTGTGTGGCCTCGAACGGCACTGGACACGATTATTGCCTGTTAATTAACCGCCCCTCATCCTGAAGTTCAGTTGGTGTGGCTGGAAATGCAGAGTTCACATATCGCATAGGAGGCAGAAAAGCTAGCATCAGTGGGCCAGCTGACACCAGGGCAGTCTCAGGGTCTATGAAACAAAACGGTGGGACTTTAAATGAGTCGTTAGAATTTTGGAAATTTAAAAAAATTCAGCATGCTCTGAAAACCAACGACTTTTGGTTCATTGGAAAGAGATTCAAGAATCCTAGAAAATTGCATTAAATCTGAAAATTAAAAATTTTTTATGAGGCATCTTTTATGTAACTCTAAAAATAGTCTTGATTCCTGTGGCACTTTGTATGTGGTCAGGGACATCTTTTCTATACCTTTAGAACTCAGATACCATCTGCACGCCTCTGTGATGGATAGCCCCTGGAACTTAGTAGGAATTTTGCTTATTTATGGCAGATCTCAGGTCTGTTCTTGAGTAATGAGGAAAGCAGTGCAGGAGACCCAGTTTTTTCTGGGACAAGTAGGTGAGAAGCACAGTGAGTTCTGTGCTCTGTTTAATGTTACAGAAACATTTGGTTTCATAAGAGACCACAGATGCTTTAATAGAAGGTTTTAGAGCTGCTCAGAACCAAGGCACTAATGACTTCAGCACCTCCTAGTTTAGACAGCAGTCTGAGTGTTGTCTGTATTCTGACTAATCAAGTCAAAACAGAAGACCAGCAGCAGGCTCTGAGAGGGCCAGGGCTCTAATAGTTGTCACTTACGCATTGATTTGTTCACCTTAACACCCCCAAAACACCATGGGGCAGAAGAGTTGGGTCAGTCAGATGGAGCAAAGTTTTGCCCAGATAATACCAAATGTTGGATGATTTACCAATGAAATTTATTTGTTCCAATGCCTACTCTTGAATTTATGAGAAAATGAGGTCAAAGAGAAAACTGTTCTCTGGGAGCCTAGGACCCGCTGGTACTTATACATATTTTCTGACTCTTTTGAGACTGGCACTCTAGTTTTATTTGAATTCTTGTCTTATGATAAAGGACCACAATGATATTGCAGGGGTGACCAGTCGGTCTATGCAATTAGTCAACAAAACCAAAAATATCACAGTCAGGAAGTAATAACAGATATTGAGTATAGTTCAGTGTCCTATGATAAACCATGGTAAGAAAGAATATGAAAAAGAATATATATGTATAACTGAGTCACCTTGCTGTATAACAGAAATTAAATACAACATTATAGATCAACTATACTCCAATAAAATAATGAAAAAACAACAGAAGTAATGATGGGCTGCCTCCCTTGCCACTGCTACTGCAGAAGCCGTGTTGGGTTGGCACGTGCTTCAGCATGGGTTCCATGCAGACTTGCTGGGTGGTCAGTGCCCACCCCATCAACACACTCCTTCTCGTGGTCAGGCAGCCATCCCCACCATCATTGCTTCCCTGAAAAGTGAAGGGGTGGGAAGGACTGGGTTTTTCACTCTCACATTTTAATCTGTGAATCCAGCTTTGTGGTGAGGCAACCCAGGACCCTCATGTTGAGAGTGAGAACAGTTTTCAGGAAATTATTCATCTTTTTTCCATCACAGCCTTGTACCTACAACTCAGTTTCCTGTCACTAATGCTGAAAATAGGAGTCACAGCTGATGGAACATAAACGGTTTTGGAAAGTTAGACTTTAGGTGCAGGCATCTCAGCCAAAAGAGAAAGAAAGGGAGACAGAGAGAGGAAGGAAGGAATGAAGAAAGAAAAGAAGGAAGGAAGAAACTTGAACCCTATGGCGTGAGAGAAGAGAATAAAGCTCAGGAGAGCATGCCCAAGACAATGCTGATGAAGGAAGATGTCCTACCAAGATGGAGTTGGTAGAAGCAAGAGGCTTGGGTTGCCTTCAGCACAGATCGATTTTCAAATGAGCCAGTTTTGGGGACTGTTAGAACGTAACAAGACAAGTACATGTTCAGGCAAGTCATACACGTGCATCTGTGAAAGCGACCACAGGTCCTCTCGGCCACCCTCCCATGGAGGGAAGCAGCAATAACTGCTGCAGCTTTGAAAATGGAAAGTAAAAAAAATAAAATTTGCAGCACAAACTTCTACAGATGGGTCAGTGGTAGCCCTTCTGAGGTCACCAGAATAGAATCCGCCTCATCCCAATTTAGGTATGTGTAACTTCTAAGAGAAAATGGCTGGTTAGACCTAACTGTCTGCTCATGAATGAGTGGATAAAGAAGTTGTGATATTTTTATATATGAATATATGTTTAATGTATATAATGGAATATTATTCTGTCTTAAAAGAAGAGGGACATGCTATCATTTCCCAAAACATGGATAAATCTTGAACCTGGAGGACATGCCACCTGAAATAAGCAAAGCACAGAAAGAGAAATACTGCATGATGTCACCTATGTATGAAATCTCAAAAAAGCTGAACTCCTGGAAGCAGGTGGCTGCCAGGGGCCGAAAAAGAGGGAGAAATGGGGAGATATTAGACAACGGATACAGAGTTTCAGTTATGCCAGATAAGTTCTGGAGATATAATGTACATTATGATTATAGTTAATACTATATTGTGTACTTGAAATTTGCTAATGCAGTGTATCTTAAATAGTCTCACCACATAAAAAATGATAGCTCTGTGAGGTGATGGATGTGTTACTTTGATTGTGGTAATCAATACACAATGTCTACATGTATCAAAACATCACGTGTACACCATAAATATATATGATTTTGTCAATTATAGCTCAATAAAGCAAGGAAAAAAGAGAAAATGGTTGATCAGGAAGCTCTTAGGATGGCTGAAGGAGGATTATTCATAGACATGATGCTTACCTTAAAAAATGAAAGCAAAAGAGTGTTTTCTACAGTGGTTGGAGAAAATTTAGATGACATTCAACTGTCCAAACCATACTCAGAGCATTTTTGCTTCTTAAGTGGCTCCCAGGAGTGGTGTTGATGTTACATCAGATGAACTTAGAGTCTGTTTTTTGTTAAGCGGGCCTAGATCTTCCAGAAAACAGTCTGAAATGTTTATCTCTATAAGTTTCTGAATTTTTTTGAAGGGACAGACTATTTCTAATGCAATTTTAAAGAAATAATTTAAACTTCCTCTTTTGTAAAATCAATGGCAGAGTGGATACTTAATGCAGGCAGTGATCCAAATGTTCTTGACTTTTTGCTAGGATCCAAGAATATGCATAAAATTATCACTTATTCTCAAAGGAGGCAAAAATTTCCTTTGACAGAGGAATGCAGCAACCATAAAAAACTGCCTGACTCAGAAATCCTCGGCTGGATTTCAGAGGTCTGCACTTGGGATGAATACTAAGCGGGCAGTGAGTGACTCATTCCAGGCAGAGGGCGTCTGGCACTGTGCAAGCTGCACAGAGATGCCCACTACTCCTGGGTAGATCTCTCCTCTCAGCCCGATCTGGTATGGGTCTAGCCTGTATGTGAGATGAAGAGAGATGGACCACTAAACAATTAAGTGAGGACTGAGGATTTCCTTTCTTTTTGAGTGGTGGAGTTAAGGTAGTTGTGCCTCTTTCTTGGAGGGGAGGAGAGAAGTCACCCAGGAGTGAAGCCACAGTGGTCCTGCCCTGGCTGTCTGGAAACAAGGAAGGCAGTTTTCTAACCAGGTCGTTGGCCTCTCCTGCATCTTCTCTGACGTCACCTGGTTTCTTCAGCAACATTCCCTTCATCCTATTTTGATCCTTCCCAGGCCAGTTCGTGGACGTTGACTTTTCAGTAGAAAGGGCTAGTCTTCCTGTAGATTTCTTTATACTCTTATAAAAGCAAAAGTATCTTCATAATAGGAAACTGCCTTCTTTGGAGAAGACTAGTTTGATTCTTAAAATGATTTTATTTTTAACCCTATAAATGGCTGAGTTTACAACTGAATTATTCGGTAAAAGGCATAACTTAAATGGAAAGCATTTTTTTTTTGCATATTGGTCTTTGTATCTAAAAGTTACCTGCAGAAGGGTTAAATCATCCTGTTTAGTTTCTTTCCATTTTGCTTGGTCATTAATTCACTAATCCACACTTAATTTCATTTTTACAACAGGGCTTTACTGGAAAAGATGGAGCAATGGGACCCAGGGGTCCCCCTGGCCCACCGGTAAGAATGGAATGCGTGACACTCATCTCCCTGTCCTGACCCCCTACCCCCACTTGCTAGGAAAAAACTCAGTAACCTGACCTTTGAGGCATATTCCATTTGTGCGGTGGACCACACTGTTGAGGGACCTGCTTGTTTTTATTCTCCTAAATCAAAATTGGCTAGAGAAACAGATGTGTTAAAATAGAGAGGCTTTCTGTTTAATCAAGTTATACTTGAAAAATGGAAAAATATCCCTAACTGGTTAGTGCCCTAGTTCCTTCCATGTGTAGTGTACATTAAGTGGTGGGTTTTATGATCTTGCTGGTCATTTCCTCTTCTAGAATTATAAGAGGCTGTAGCTTATGATATTTGAATTTTTAGAATATTAATTACTGAATAGCTTTAAGTCATTCAGAGGATGTAATTCTTACTGAATAGGTTTTCTAATTGAGATCTTTGGGAAAATTACTGAAGCCAATGACTGAAAGAAGTATCTGTATATTTGCATCTAGGTGAGATTGCAATTACATTGTTGGAGGTAATGGATGCTCCTCATGGCTTCTGGCTGGATATCAATGATTTATGTTTAATATATATGTTCTCAAGTAGAGGTGAAAATGTATAGTAAACTTTTATTTAAAGTATTTATACAGAGATTAAAATTTATATGATTGATGAATAGAAGATTGTTTTACAGAAATCTGATGATTCCATTTTAAGCAAGTTTTAGCTTTAGAAGATAACGTATTATCTAGCAATATTATCCCATGGACAGAGGAGTCTGGTAGGCTGCAGTCCATGGGGTCTCGAAGAGTCAGACACGACTGAGCGACTTCACTTTCACTTTCTACTTTCATGCATTGGAGAAGAAAATGGCAACCCACTCCAGTGTTCTTGCCTGGAGAATCCCAGGGACGGGGGAGCCTGGTGGGCTGCCATCTATGGGGTTGCACAGAGTCGGACACGACTGAAGTGACTTAGCAGCAGCAGCAGCAGGAATATTATAAACATTTTACTAAAATATGTGTGAAAGTCACTCAGTCGTGTTTGACTCTTTGACATCCCACAGACTAAACTATGGCTAATGATGCTAAAGCTGAAACTCCAGTACTTTAGCCACCTCATGCGAAGAGTTGACTCATTGGAAAAGACTTTGATGCTGGGAGGGATTGGGGGCAGGAGAAGAAGGGACGACAGAGGATGAGATGGCTGGATGGCATCACCGACTCGATGGATGCGAGTCTGAGTGAACTCCGGGAGTTGGTGATGAACAGGGAGGCCTGGCGTGCTGCGATTCATGGGGTCGCAAAGAGTCGGACATGACTGGGCGACTGAACTGAACAGAACTGAAAGTTTCTTAAAGCTGTGCCAAAAGGGAGAAACTCTTATGGTTTTGATGGGGTTTGAGGGTGCTGATATGATAGAAGTACGCTTTATTTGAATGCACCAAAGAAAAAGTGAGTTTGTAGGCTGAGCTACGACTTCCTGGAGATAAGGGGAGTTCTACCACATGGTACTCAGATACCTTCTCAATTTCTTCCCCAAAGTTTTCACTCCTGTCTTTTGATGTGTTTTCTATTTTGATAACAGAAATAAACGAAAAGAAATTGCTTTCTGTAAATTCACTTAGTAGCCAATTTACTAGGATCCCAGTCTGTGAATGGTGAAACTGATTAAAAATAGTATATGTATATATTTGTCAAATGGTCTCAAGTGTATTTTTCAACTATACACTCCATAAAGATTGAATAGGAATTTTTGATATTTTTTTCCTCCATGTTATCTTAAATTTAAGTTTATTCTTCCTTAATATGCTGAAAGCTTTCAAAACCCGCCGTGCTTTGTTAGTTTACTTCCCATGGGACTCCTCCTTCATGGTAGCCTTTTGTTTTCCCTGCCTGTGTGTTGCAGGGAAGTCCAGGCTCTCCAGGAGTCACAGGACCAAGTGGGAAACCCGGAAAGCCTGGAGATCACGGCCGACCAGTAAGTGGATGGCTTGCATGCCTAGTCATTCCACTGTGAGTGATGAAGAGACTGCGAGACTGTGGCATATTTATGTTATCTCTGCTGTAATACGTTTGAAGCATTTGTTGAAACTATGCTAAACCCATGGATTTAACTTGGTACTAGTTCTAAAATTTTTCTCTCCAAGCTTTAACATTCTGAGATGAAATTTGTGGTCATAGGGTTTCTTTAAAAGGAGAATGGGATTACGAGCCAAGACACATATTTCTGCACTGTATAAACACTCAGAGCTTGGTCAGCAGAATCATTCTTTTTATTTAGGAGTGGTATGCAGCTTAAGACAGAAAAACACATGATGGTCCATGGCGCCCCCGTGGATGCTCTGCAAGTTAACCCTTTGTGAGCGTCCTATGGCCGTGCCACTCACTCTTTCCTCTTCTGTGGAGGATGCTAGAGCATTAGCCCCAGAATGAAAAGAATGTATCTAATCCATTGTCTTACTTTTTTACACTGTTCTGCTACAACTCATATCCGGTTTAACTTTCTTTTTATGAGATGTTTTGGTTAAAATAGTAGTTGAGCTGGTATAATGCATAGCTTCCATTTTCAGATTTGTAACTCCAGAACTGAGTGCTTCCCAGGTGGCGCTAGTGGTAAAGAATCTGCCTGTCAATGCGAGAGACAGGAGTTTGATCCCTGGGTCGGGAAGATCCCCGAGGGTAGGAAATGGCAATCCCCTCCAGTTCTCTTGCCTGGAAAATTCCATGGGCAGAGGAGCCTGGTGGGCTACAGTCCATGGGGTCACAGAGTCAGGCATGACTAAGCGACTGAGCACATGTTTGTAATGACTGCTGGGCTCCATATTCTTCCTTACAAGCTCTTCCCTATTTATGTCTATGAAGAATAAATTTATTTTAAGCAGTTTTTGTCTGAGTGGAATTCTGAAATATAAAAATTTATTTCAAAGATCATGAAGTCTGATATTAGTAATGACACACCTATCAGAGCTGTTCTCTGAACGGAACTTTTCTCTTAAGTATTGTCCAAGTTAAAAAAAAAGTATAAACCCAAGTATAAATCCCAGTTAAAATAAAAAAGTTTAATATCAAACTAATTTACGGTAGATCTTTATGTGACATGGCATGCTTTCTACGTTTACATAAAATTAAGCAAGCAGCATAAAGATCAAAGGCCTCCTGATATGTCTCATACTCTGTGTATACTCTAGCACATGACCATATTAGTCTCTTTTCATTAATGAATCATGGCAGAAACTTCACAAGAGCGATTAAAAGTACACGGAACTTTTCAACACATTCAGAATTCACAGAACTTTTCGACCCATTCAGAATTCTATTTCTTTTTACGATGACCAAAACAGAGTCTAACATAAGAATATCACTGATGTAATTGATGGCTGCAGCTAGAAACCTGAAAGAAATTTCTACGTTCTTTACTTGAAATGAGATCCCAAGATACTGGCAATAAAGATGAGTTCTAAATCATATATACTAGACCAATCTCAGAGAGGCAGTAAATTAAAAACAAAACAAAAAACAAAACAACAAATGGGAACAGAGTAGCAGTTAATGCAAAAAAGATTCCCTGAAATTTACAAAAGGCTCCAAGCTAAATAATGTTTCCATGAGAGTCCAGTACTTTTGATAAAGGGAGAGTCAAGCTCCAGTTTTTCTTATAACTACAATTTGGTGACATTTATCTGGACGTTATTTACCCTGTTTTCCTCCTTTAACCATCCTTTTAAGGTGGTAAATTGCCCCTCCTTTTCTTCTCTCTTCTATTTACGTTTAGTTTCTAAAACCAAAACTAGCAGTTGCACGTATAAAGGTCTTAGCAGGGAACTTAGCTCAGTCACTGTTAGCTTGTCATTAGTGCTTGTATGCAGAGTTGTCTTCCTGTTAACATATAATACCTGATGTTGTATAGTGGATGTTTCCAAGAACTGCTGATGGAATATTTTTATTCATTTACTCAACACCCTTTGGTTTGGTGCCTAACTGTGCTAGCTGGCATTCTAGGGTCTGGATAAAACCATAAACGGCGAAGTCCTTGCCCTCATGGAGATCCTAGTGGGGGATATAGACCAAAAATGTAAACACATAATATAGTTTCTGGTGATGATGAATGATATGAAAGAAAGAGACACAGAGTAAGGGGTTAGGGGCTTATTATAGTGGTGTGAACAGGCTATTTCAGATGCAGCGGTCAGCGAGCCTGTCTGAGCAGGTGCAGCGAGGCTGGGAGCATCTGTGGGAACATTATTCCAGGTGTGGGGAAAGATGAACAAAGGCTGAGGGAGGGTGAGTGTGGCACGTGGATGGAACAGCAGAGAGATCTGAGCACCTGAAGCAAAGGAAGTGAGGAGAGGCGAGGTCAGGGAGCTGGGCAGAGGCCATCATGTGGTCTACCCAGACCACACATACTCTAAGTGTGATAAGAAGCCCTTGGAGCCAAGAGTGACTTGGCCCGATTTTCCTCTTACAAGTAACACTCTGGCTTCTCTGTGGAGAACAGACTCGAAAGGGGCAAAAATGGGAGAAAGGAAGACCAGTTGGATGGATGTTGGAGAGTTGAGGCAAAGGCTTGGAGATGGTAAGATGCAGTTTGGGATGTTACCTGAATATTAGATTTGTCGGTGGTGTGGGTATTCCTTTCAGGGGGTAGCCTGGAGATATACAGAAAGACAAAAACTTCTTGCATTAGAAGGAAGACTTTTTCTAAGATGTTCTCATGGCCAGTGAGAGGCCTGACAGAATAGGAAAGGGGGCGGCAGAGGACGAGATGGTTGGATGGCATCACTGACTCAACGGATGTGAATTTGAGCAAGCGCCGGGAGATACTGAAGGACAGGGAAGCCTAGTGTTCTGCAGTCCACGGAGTCACAGAGACTTGGACACAACTTAGCAACAACAACAACAACAACAAATTCTGTAGTTGTGTTTGGATGTGGGACCACCATTTGGATTAAGTTCTTTAATAAGTGAGGCATATAGCCCTTTCATACTCAATGCACAAAATCACTAGAAGAAGTTAGAGATGCAGTTTAGTTAGGGAATTGATGGAAGGTCTTACTATTACAAGGTCTTCTGGGTTCTTACTAGAACTGAACCAAGATTAACCTACAATAGCCAGTTGAGCTCCCCAGCCATACTGACATGAAAAAAGGGTAGAATGGTAGCAAGGGCAATGTGACATATAGTTCAGATCTCTATTGTGAATGGGGATCTCTATTGTGAATGGGCATCATAAAATGAAGACGCAATACATAAGTTCTAAACCTGATCATGAAATTCACATCTCAGCACTATTTTGGAGGACACGTGCTTCTGAGAGAGGGAGAGAGAGAGACAGGGAGACAGATTAGATTCCTTTTTACAGACAAGCAAAATGTGAGTAACTTCAGTGTGAACATGATGTGTGATTTTGCTCATTTGTTAGAAAATAGACCTTGCTGTCTTTCATTATGTCCATTCATAAGTCATTTCAGACTGTATTTGTCAGTTTGTAATATCTGAAATTCCTATATTTCAGGGTCCATCAGGATTGAAAGGAGAGAAAGGCGATAGAGTACGTATTTCTTAAAATTTGACTTACAAGTTTACTTTGTGTGTTAAACATTGAACTTTGGAACTCTGAGAATAATATGCTGACCGACTTGCTGATTTACTTCACTAGGGAGACGTTGCTTCCCAGAACATGATGCGAGCAGTTGCAAGACAAGTCTGTGAACAGTTGATAAGCGGTAAAGTTTCTTTTCCTTTGAATATATGAGTGTTTAAGTTAATTGCAGGAAAATGCAGAGTATTTTCTAAGATACATACTTTCTAAGATAAATGTTTCTATTTCATTTTCACAACCTTTTTTTAATACATTGTCAGTTTTGTAACCTGTTAGATAAAGCTGATATTTTAATGATTGTCATCAAGATAACACAGTAACCCAAGGTAAAATAATAGCCAGTTATCTTTATATTCAGTCTGATACAAAATCACATTTTAAAAGGGCCTTTCAGTTTCAGTATTAGTGTTTTTTACTGGGTTTCCATTGAAGCAGCAATCACTGCATCTTTTAAGTTATGACGTTTGAGTTTTACTAACTCTTAAGGAAGGAGGACCGTGGAGATTAATTTGATCCTGAAAAGTCCACGTTGATGGGGAACTTTTTATTGCCTCCTTTTGATTCATGGGCTCTTTCTCCTTATTCCATGAAATTTATTAAGTGATAAGGCCTAGTGCCTGCAAACTGAGTGTGACCTCCAACTCAAGGCCCCCCTTTTCAGAAGTTTCAGGCCAGCTGTCTCCCAGGGTGGTTCTAAGGAGCCCCTGCTTTAGAGTCACTGAGGCTGCGTGTGAGAAATGAGTTCCTTGGTCATCTTAAATCTGGTGAATCACTCTTTGGAGATGAGACCCAGAAATTTGTAGTGTTTGAAGTATCTCACGGGTGATTCCAGCTTACACTAAAGCCTGATTATCACTGCTGTAGGCACACACACACAAATGCTGTCATTTATTAATTTTAAAGAAGGTTCTCTTTTGAGTGACATCATCGGGCAAAACCTTGGGGCTTCATATCAGAACCACGTGAAACTTTCACAAGTCTTTTATGTTTAGAGTAATGCTGATGGCTTACTAGACAGTATTTGGTGTTCTTATCAGGGATCATTTTGTCTGGGATGACTGGAGTGTTTTATTTTAGGGTTGGGATTCTAATTAAAATGTTTGCGGGAGGGGGCAGGAACAGAGATGAATGTCACTAAATACTAAGAGAAATCTGTTTCATGTCCTCATCCCCTCCTTTCTGGGTTTCTGACTAATAAGTCTTATTTTAATTTTTAGGTCAGATGAACAGATTCAATCAGATGCTGAACCAGATTCCAAACGATTACCACTCGAATCGCAACCAGCCAGGCCCCCCAGGGCCCCCAGGACCCCCTGGCAGCGCAGGAGCCAGAGGAGAACCAGGACCTGGGGGGCGGCCCGGCTTCCCGGGCACACCTGGGATGCAGGGGCCCCCGGGGGAACGAGGTGGGTATTCTCGGCTGCTGCCTAGGCATCAAGGAAGGAATCTGGAAGTGTAAAAGCTGGGTCGAAAAGCACGTGGAAGGCTGAGCTTGGCAAACGACGCTGGTCTTGTTTGGACAGCCCAGAAGAGCCACACATCCTGGAACCCGTTTTTCTTTCTAGGCAGCTGCAGGCTATAGAGATCCTTATCTTAGAACACAGGAAGATTTTGTCAGGAGATCTTGGTCAAGACAATGCCATTTTCTGATTGTTGTTGTTAGCGAGCAAAATTGTTTCTTGGCAAAGGGAATCAGGCACTAAAACCTTATTAATTGTTTTGACTGGCAAGAGCTGGGCAGCAACTGAATGTAAGCAGCCTTAGGATTTTAGATCCAAATTCTTCTGGTTCCTTTACTCAGGGTCTGGAACTGGTCTTATGTGTTTATTTGGCTTTAATTTCATGGTAGATAAATGTAATTGGAAGAAAAGAAGAAAAACAAGATTATCTGCTTCCAGATGGTTCAGCATGCTGGGGACTGACTTTGTGAAAGTCGTGGTTAACATTTTGGGGAAAACCTAGATGCTTCTATAATTCTGATGGTTTAAATGCCATCCTCATAGGGTTACTGAAGCTAAGGTAACTTTGAGATGTTTTCAGTGGGTTCTAATTCTTTATTCAAGATTTCTGTTCTTAATTACTGTTTCTAAAATAATATATTCGACGTGTTTGTTTTCTTCAAATTATTTTTCCCCTGACTTATAGCCAGATTTGTTTCTTGGCCATGAATCTGGAATTACACAAATGTCTAGAAAGAATTTTGGCTTAAAAAGTGGACTTCTGTGAAAAATTGGGTTCTGCTTTTACTAAGGGAAATGAATTACTTGAATCAAGTATTATTGGTTCCGATGTAAACTACATTTTTCCCAGATAATTTTCCCTCTGTGTTTTACCATTTTGTCCTTGCTTAGGTTTGCCGGGAGAGAAAGGTGAAAGGGGTATTGGATCTCCAGGACCTCGAGGGCTGCCTGGCCCCCCAGGTAGGTTTTGCTGGTACATCAGACAAGAGAATGTGTAAGTACTGAGAGCGCACACAACCCTCCTCAGAGGCACAAACTCGCCCTGTGAACTTCAGGCAGGCTGATCATCATGGTATATATTTGAGCAAGAAGTTCCTCTTGATCTTGCTCATTTTTATGTTTTGTTAAAAAAGTTTCAGCACATTCTATTTAAGATTTACTCTAACTTTAATAGATGAGGGTCTGAGTTTTAGTGACAGAGGGATGCTGTTTTTTTTTTATGGGATTCCTTTTTTTTTTCCCCTACTTGTTTTGTTTGGCCTCACAGCTGTTCAGGATGGTGTCATTTCCTGTTCCTTCTGCTGTTCTTCAAGATGCTAATAGACTAATAGACTATTGCTAATGGACTGAGGAAATATATCCTCATTAGAAATCCTGACACATCCCAGTATTTCATTCACAGGCTTTTTATTGATGTTGTTCTATGCATTTTGTTTACTAGATTGAGAATGAATTGTTTTTTTCACTATAAGGTCCATGAGACCCTTGCAACCATGGTCAGCCCTGGAGGTTAAATCTTTACCTTTGTGTTAACCATGAGTAAGTATCAGTAGCTTCAGAAATAACATTGGCTCATACTGGTGATTTCTAAGGAAATATTTTCTTACCATATGCTAGAGAATCAGCTGGTCTTGAAGTAGTGGAGGTGCCAAAGTATTGCTGACTGCCTTAGGAGATGCATTTAACAAGAGGGGCAATATTGGTCTTAAACCCACAATAGGTCCACAAGGAGAATCGAGAACGGGTCCACCAGGGTCCACAGGCTCCAGAGGTCCTCCAGGTCCCCCTGGTCGTCCTGGAAACTCAGGTATCCGAGGCCCTCCAGGTCCTCCTGGATACTGTGACTCATCCCAGTGTGCCAGCATCCCGTACAACGGACAAGGCTATCCAGGTATGTTGTTGCCATTATAGGGACCCAAATTCAACTGAATTAAAAAAACCTGTATGGAAATAAAGTTCCCTAGGATTGGAGGAAAGTTGATTTGAGGATTTCTTGAAGATAGCAACTCTCTCAGTTGTGTGTTTTGATTATGTAGTAATAGTCTCTCTCAAAAGAATCAATGTTAATTTTAATGACATTTTTTCACTGGTAGGAGTTGAATAATTATTTTCTCCTTTCTATACTTCTGCATTTATCAAATTACAACATAACTTCTCTGTTTCTCCTGATAGTTCAAAGAATGTTATTGATTTTTTTTTTTTTTTTTTTTGCCTAAAGGTTGGGTTAATATTTTTCCTGGNACTTTGGCCACCTGATGCAAAGAACTGACTCACTGGAAAAGACCCTGATGCTGGGAAAGATTGAAGGCACAAGGAGAAGGGGACGACAGAGGATGAGATGGCTGGATGGATTCACCGACTGGATGGACAAGGGTTTGAGCAAGCTCTGGGAGTTGGTGATGGACAGGGAAACCTGGTGTGCTGCAGTCCATGGTTTGCAAAGAATTGGACACGAGTGAGTGACTGAACTGAACTGATAAGCATTGGTGTATTTCAAACCAAACTCACCCTCTCTTCCTTTCTTCTATTTTCTCATCTCTGTGACTGGCACCATCATCTGCTGGGATGCTCAAGATGGAATCTGGGGTCTTACTTGAGGGGATTTTCTCTTTCTCATATCTCACCACGTCTCACAGTTCTACCTCGTAAAATTCTTCATATAGCCAGTTATCATTCCTCATCTTCTCACCCTTACCATTTCTTTCTTTCTCTGTAAGATCTGAAAACAGCCATTTCACTGTTCTGTCTGCCTCCAGCCTCAGCCATCTCAATCATCTCCTCTACACTGATCTTTCTAAAAAATTAAAACTGATCTACCTACCCTACCTGCTTAACATCCTTCAATAGCTACTCACTACCATCAGGGGGCGGGGGTATCAGTTTTTTAGCACAGCACTCAGACTCAGGGCGCTTTTTATAATCTAGGCTATGTCTACCTCTCCTGTCTTATCTGCAGGCACTTAACTCAGTGTGTCTCTCTTCTCTGCCTTGGAGGTTCAGGTTAGTCTCTAAAATAAATACTATTTTTTCAGGAAACCTTTCTTGACATACCCAGACTAGATGAAGCACCTCTCCTATGTAGACACATATTATCCTATGCTGACCCACAGTATTAGATCACATTCCCCCTCTGTGTATTTCAATTGTCTAATTACTCATCTGAGTTACAAGACTATAAATTCCCTGAGGTCAGGGACTATCTTTTTCACTTTTATATCTCAAGGGTCTGACAGAAGAGTCTGCACTCAACGAATAAAAGCATCTATTAAGGAAGATCCTTTTTGACTCATTAAGTCTAGCTTAAAGTCCTCCCTCTGTAAGTGCATAAGATCCTCTGCACACCTTTCCCTGTTAAAACACATAGAACACTATACTGGAATTAGCACTAGATAGGGACCACTTTAATGCCAACTATGTTTGTTTCTTTGTATTAACCCCAGCCAATCAGCAAGAACATCATCTCTGCAGTTCAGTGCCTGACACACAGGAGGAGCCCCCAAAATGTTATATGATAAATAAGGCTCCTATCCAGAAAGCAAGACAATCAATGATAAGGCTGGCTGCTCTTGCTACAAGACAGGAAAAGATACACTGAGCCACAAAAGTCAGTCAAGCAAGAAGGACTTTGGTTTGCAGCAATGGGATAAGCATCCGTACCATGACTAGTAAACTTTCCCCATCAAACAGTAAACATAGACACTTCAGTATTACAAACAAAATACAGTCACTTTTAAAAGCTAATCTTTCTTGGCATCTCTATTACATTATAATATATAGTGTCTTATTTAGCCATATCAGCTTGAGCCAAAGAGGAGGAAGAGTTTTTCCTACGTTAAAATAAAAATTTGAACTTGGAATGATTATTATTCATTTATATAAGCCTAAAAAGAATGTGGAAGTCAACTCCATATGATTTTGTCTTGTCACATTAATATTTCTGTCTACTAGAAATAAATTACTATGTTTTTTCATTTTAAATATCATTGTCAGAGAAGGAGTCAAGCTTATAACTAAATTCTAAAAAAAAACACACGTAGAGAAAAAGACACAATCAGCACTTCTATAAAAACGACACCGAAAAAAAAAAAAAAACCCCGACACCGATGCATGACACTGAAAACAACAAAAAAAACCACTACACTGATGCAACAACAGTCTATGTCCAGGGATTCCTAACCCAGTGCTCTCTTTGACACTATAATTCAAAATTATTAAGGGGTAATAGGTAAGGGGTAAAATTCTGACACCCCTCCCCCACCACACTGTCTCCCCTGTGAAGGCTCCAAGTGAATGCATGGATATTACCAATAAGCATAACTTAATTGCTTAATAAACTTGATTGCCATTTTGGCATGCTAATCAGCTTAAGAAATATCTTCTCCTCCAAGTTAATTTTTTAAGCTTCTGTTTGTTTTTTAATTTTAAAAACTTAAGCTCCATCATTTATGTGGTTATGGCACAGTAACAATGTACGAAGAATATTCAGAAAGATGGCCCTAAAGTTTATCAAAATTTATCTGAGGCTGAATTCAATCCCACTCTACAATAGTATGAGCTAACTGATAACCAAATGAGAAAGTTTCCTATAGCTATTCAGGAATGGCTGGAGTTCTTGTTTAGGTAAAATGTATAAATGGTTGAGCAAGGTAACAGGCACTGGTCAAAACTTTTAACCCCTGGAGTAAATCAAGAACTTCAAGCTCTTACTAGTATCCTCAAGCCCTTACCAAAAGTACACTGGTCCTCAGGTGAGATTCTGGAGATCTGAAAAGAAATCTTCCACATGTTTCCAGTAGGGTACATGCCATTTCAATATGGTGATGGGAAAAGTCTGACAGAAGCATCTGTAATAATAATAATGATAAAAACCCACAAAAACATTTCAATCCTATTAAAGAAAACATTACATACCTAATATGTGGAACACCTTTAAAAATGTCACTGTAAAAAAAAGAAAAGCTAAACACAACATTATAAATCAACTATACTTTAAACCAAAAAAAAAAAAAAATACTAGTCTACTTTAGATGTCAAGCATTACCACAGGGTATCTTGTGTTCAACCATAAAATTTTATCTAAAAACTTCAAAATATTTAATGTTATTCCTTTTAGAAAGACATGTGAAAATTTATTTATCAAAACATATATTTATCAGGAGATGCTACGTATTTAAATAAATGCCACATACAAATAGCTAACATTTTATAAATATTTTCTGGCTTGGGTTTATGACACCTACCTTTAAAATTTTGACAACAAAAGGCTTATTATATGAAACTTACAGTACATTACAACATTTTAGTATTTATCTCCCCAAAATTTTTCTGTGTATATTTTCTAAACCAGATTTAATCATATCATTTAATAATTTGGCTTATATTTTGGCTAACATGAGTATTTTCCATCTCCTTATTTTTCCTTCTATAGTTTAAATTTAAATTTATATAATTTAAAGGGTTCATTCAGTTCAGTTCAGTCACTCAGTTGTGTCCAACTCTGCAACCCCATCTGCAGTGATTGTGGAGCCCAAAAAAATAAAGTCAGCGACTGTTTCCCCCACTATTTCTCATGAAGTGATGGGACCAGATACCATGATCTTAGTTTTCTGAATGTTGAGCTTTAAGCCAACTTTTTCCCTCTCCTCTTTCACTTTCCTCAAGAGCCTTTTTAGTTCCTCTTCACTTTCTGCCATAAACTGGTATGATCTGCATATCTGAAGTTACTGATATTTCTCCTGGCAATCTTGATTCCAGCTTGTGCATCTTCCAGCCCAGCGTTTCCCATGATGTACTCTGCATAGAAGTTAAATAAACAGGGTGACGATAGATAGCCTTGACGTACTCCTTTTCCTATTTGGAACCAGTCTATTGTTCCATGTCTAGTTCTAATTGCTGCTTCCTGACCTGAATATAGTTTTCTCAAGAGGCGGGTCAGGTGGTCTGGTATTTCCATCTCTTTCAGAATTTTCCACAGTTTACTGTGATCCACACAGTCAAAGGCTTTAGCGTAGTCAATAAGGCAGAGATAGATGTTTTTCTAGAACTCTCGCTTTTTCCACAATCCAGCAGATGTTGGCAATTTGATCTCTGGTTCCTCTGCCTTTTCTAAAACCAGCTTGAACATCTGCAAGTTCACAGTTCACGTACTGCTGAAGCATGGCTTGGAGAATTTTGAGCATTACTTTACCCTGCTTATTTAACTTATATGCAGAGTACATTACGCTGGACTGGAAGCACAAGCTGGAATCAAGATTGCTGGGAGAAATATCCATAACCTCAGATATGCAGATGATACCATCCTTATGGCAGAAAGTGAAGAGGAACTAAAAAGCCTATTGAAGGAAAGTGAAAGAGGAGAGTCAAAAAGCTGGCTTAAAGCTCAACATTCAGAAAACGAAGATCATGGCATCTGGTCCCATCATTTCATGGGAAATAGATGGGGAAACAGTGGAAACAGTGTCAGACTTTATTTTTTGGGGCTTCAAAATCATCGCAGATGGTGATTGCAGTCACGAAATGAAAAGACGCTTACTCCTTGGAAGGAAAGTTACGACCAACCTAGATAGCATATTCAAAAGCAGCGACATTACTTTGCCAACAAAGGTCCATCTAGTCAAGGTTATGGTTTTTCTTGTAGTCATGTATGGATGTGAGAGCTGGACTGTGAAGAAAACTGAGTGCCGAAGAATTGATGCTTTTGACCTGTGGTATTGGAGAAGACTCTTGAGAGTCCCTTGGACTGCAAGGAGATCCAACCAGTCCATTCTAAAGGAGATTGGTCCTGCGTGTTCTTTGGAAGGACTGATGCTAAAGCTGAAACTCCAGTGCTTTAGCCACCTCATGCAAAGAGTTGATTCATTGGAAAAGACTCTGATGCTGGGAGGGACTGGGGACAGGAGGAGAAGGGGACGACAGAGGATGAGATGTCTGGATGGCATCACTGACTTGATGGACGTGAGTCTGGGTGAACTCCGAGAGTTGGTGATGGACAGGGTGGCCTGGGGTGCTACAATTCCTGGGGTCGCAAAGAGTCGGACACGACTGACCAACTGAACTGAACTGAACTTACTAGCCTGTGAGATGAGTGCAACTGTGCGGTAGTTTGAGCATTCTTTGGCATTGCCTTTCTCTGGGATTAGAATGAAAACTGACCTTTTCCAGTCCTGTGGCCACTGCTGAGTTTTCCAAATTTGGTGGCATATTGAGTGCAGCACTTTCACAGCATCATCTTTCAGGATTTGAAAGAGCTCAACTGGGATTCCATCACCTCCACTAGCTTTGTTTGTAGTGATGCTTTCTAAGGCCCATTTGAAGTGTAATAAAACTTCCCCAATTCTTATTGATGGAATTTTTAAAAAAATTTTTGCTACTATAAACAACAGTGTAATGCAACATTCTTATAGATAAATTTAAGTACATTTATGATTATTTCCTTAAACCAAATTTACAGAAATGAACTTGTGTCAAACAAATGTATATTCTTCCTACATATTCAGTAATTAATACAAAGAGATATATTAATGTTTAAGTTGTTCATGGTATGATTCCTTTCAATGACAGCACTGAAAAAACTTTCACAACCTCTCTTAAAATGCTGTCCAAAGTTTCCCTAATGTACTCTGTAGTCTCCTGAGATGCTCCAGGTAGGTTTAGGAAACTAAACCCCTTGAATATTTATAATGATCGTTAAAAATATTTTAAACATTCTTAAGAAATCATGCAGTAAAGAAACATGTTTGTTTAACTCAGGGTTTTCCAAATGTATTTGAATCCACGAGACCCATTTTGTGTGACATAGGTAGTGATATCTCAAGGAAACCAACTTGATAAAAAATTTGTTATTGCTAGTAATGACCAATTTCAAATGTAGAATTATTATTTCATCTGTGCTGTTATGGTAACTGCAGCCATGAAATTAAAAGACGCTTGCTCCTTGGAAGAAAAGTTATGACCAACCTAGATAGCATATTAAAAAGCAGAGACATTACTTTGCCAACATAGGTTTGTCTAGTCAAAGCTCTGGTTTTCCCAATAGTTATGTATGGATGTCAGAGTTGGACTATGAAGAAAGCTGAGCACCAAAGAATCGATGCTTTTGAACTGAGGTGTTGGAGAAGACTCTTGAGAGTCCCTTGGACTGCAAGGAGATCCAACCAATCCATCCTAAAAGAAATCAGTGCTGAATATTCATTGGAAGGAGTGATGCTGAAGCTGAAACTCCCAATACTTTGGCCACCTGATGCAAAGAACTAACTCATTTGAAAAGATCCTGATGCTGGGAAAGATTGAAGGCAGGAGGAGAACGGGACAACAGAGGATGAGATGGTTGGATGGCATCACCGACTCAATGGGACATGAGTTTCAGTAGACTCCGGAACCAGTGATGGACAGAGAAGCCTGTAGTCCATGGGGTCGCAGAGTTGGACACAACTGAGTGACTGAATGGATGCTGTTATCAGCTTTACTACACATAACTAGTTAGCTACTAGTGAATTTCTAGTTTGATTCCACAGTGGACAAAAAAGTGTAATCTGAGTAATTTCCTTTTTTTTTTTTTAACTTGCTGAGACTTTCTGATTGATTCTGGTTCATTCATGTGCATTTGCAGGGACTGTAAATTCTGATTTTGTTGGATATATTGTCAATTAGATTAAGGTTATTAATTGCATTGTCCAATCTGATACACACTTACTCACTTACTTACTTGCCTACCTATGCTTTCAGCTACTAAAAGGTGTTTTTCAGTATTTCACTATGACTGCAGATTTCTCTTTCTTTGTTGATTTTTGCTTCATGTACTTTGAAAATACATTATTGGATGCATACTGATTCAGGAAGGTAACACTATCTTTATGAACTATCATTCTTTATTTCTAACAATGTTTTGTGCCTTAAAGCCTATTTTGTCTGACAATAATGAAGCCAAGTGCTTTATCTTATTTTTTTAGTGCTTCCTTGGTATATTTCCCCCATCTTTTCACTTCAGGCTTCCTGGTGTTAATATTTTAAGGGCATCTTCCTTGTAGGAAGCATATAATGTTGTTTCAATCAAGTCTTATATTCTTAAGGCTTTTACTTAATATATTTTGTCCTTCTACACTACATGTGATTACTATTATAGCTGTATTTCTATCTAACATCTTATTATTTGTTCTCTAGCTTGCTCATCTATTTATTGTTCCTTTTTACTTTTTTGTCTTCCTATAGATTAAATATTTCTTAATTGTATCATTTTCCAGCATTTATAAACTAATTGTATCATTTTCCAGCATTTATATCATTTATAAAATGATATTTATAAATATCATTTTCCAACATTAAAACTTTAGATTTACCTATTAAAAAATATTTCAAATGATTCAGCACTTACCTTTAAACAATGCAGTGTATCATTTTTTGTGAACATCTTAAACTTAGTGAGTTCTCCAATAAAACGAACGGTTTTGTTCTTTGTTTCAATATTGATCTGGTCCTTTTTTCGTACCTACAAATGAAAAGAGATACTGCTTAACAGTCTGAAATCTGTGATGAGAACTGTTATTTTAATAAGACCGAATTCACTCAAGATATTTTAAATAAATTTGGGTATAGTTTCTGGCTATATTCAAATTATTCTAAATTAAAACATAATTAGCTCCGTGGAACACCAGGGCCAGGATGTACTTTCCAAAACAGTTTCACGGTCAAGTAATTTAGGGAAACAATGCATTTCATCAGCCTTAAAGAGGCTCTCAAACAAAGAAACCTGTTTAACTTAATTCAGTGTTCCTTAAATTTCTTTGGCAACATAAAACATAAATCCCTCTTTTGAAATGTTAACAACTACTAGTTTGTTAAATTAATATTATAAGGAATATATGTTAGGAAATGCTCCTTTAAAAGCAGTAAATACCTAAAGCTCACTTAAGCAGAAAATATTAAAGCTTAGTTAGTGTATTATAGTTATGAACTATATACTACATTTTTTATTATAAATGCATTAGTACAACAAAATTTCCAATACAATCGCTATTTTTTTTATTATTATCAACAGTCACAGTCATATATCAAAGTTCAAATCCTTTGCAAATATAAGCCCTCTACTCAGGCACACATTTCAAAAAATACTGAACATAACAAAGTCCTATTACAACAATACAATGTGAACAGACACATCAAGATAACTGTAAATGGATTTAACCTCAGAATTATATTTTCATCAGAAAACCAAACCTGAAGTCTAGGAGACTTTTCTTTGAACAATAACAATAATATGGCAGTTTTCTGAAATGGTTTACTGTCCTTATTTTTCAGAATACTTCCTATTTGTTCCACACAACAATACTGAGAAAGGAGTAAAATCTTTAATAGTTAAAACAACAGAAGAACACAAAGCTGTCAAATGACTTGACCAAGGATCAGTACCAAAACCCCAATCTCCTAACGCACATTTAAGAATTCAACTGCTCAAGCATGTGCTGGGGTTCAAAAAATAAGTCTTAACCAGGATTTCCGTGGTGGTCCAGTGGTTAAGACTCTGTGTGTGTGTATGTGTATGTTCTAACCTCACCCATACCTGGACAATGAGTGACAATCTTTTACATAAGTATTAATCTTCTACATAGACAATTTACACTTAAATGGAATTCATCATCTTCCTTTTAAGGACCAATTTTCTGTAGCAAGCAAAAGTAGGTGTTTATAAACTTTTTAGATCTTCAGGGATAATTTTTCAACAAAAATTTGCTAGGTTTAATTTGTTAGGCTTAATTCCCAGCTCTATCACTTAACTGTTACTTAAATTTGGGGCCTTAATTTTCTCATCTGTAAAATGGAACTCATCAAAGTAACCTGTATCATATAGGGTTGTGTGTATTAAGTGAACTGATACTTACAAAGCACAATCTATAGTGTAGTGACTGGGACCATAAAGAGTTCAATAAATACTAGTCATTGTGAGCTTTATCCACATTTGTACATGCATCACTAATACATGGGCACAAAATTAATGTTCACTGACTGAACAAATTAAAGAAAATGCTTAATGTTTATATATACATTGCAGTGCCATGAAAGAATTAAGATGTGCAGTTCACAACACTTAAGCTCATGTGGTCGTTTTGTGCCATTTGGGAGTGAGGGTGGGGGTATATTATCCTGGTCAAAGCATATAAAACTCCCTGAACCTACTCACTCACTCAGAAAAACATGGATAAAAACAAGGATGATGACAGTGGGTGGTAATAATGGTAACTATACTTCACCGAATAATAAGCAACTAATGTCCAGGACAAAAGATTATACAAATGATGCTTGCAAAGTGTTTTAAATGATACACTAAAATGCTTCTGGGAAATAAAAAATGAAAAACTGTACTAAATATAAATTAATCCATGAAAAACTACAGAAGCAGAAAAAAAACCCTAAAATATTAACAAAGTGATGAAATTATGAGATTGCCCCCACTTTCTTCTTTATGTATTTTTGTATTTTCTAAATCATCCAGCCTGGGCATGTGTTTCTTTTACAATTAAAGAAATATAGAAACAGAAAAAGTAAAAAGAAGCATTTCCAAAATGATATACTGAAGCTGAATCTTTAAAGGGAGAAAAGGCTGGGAAATATATACATATGCTTTTACAAAGCTCCTTGGGCGATTCTAGATGTACAAGCTCTGTGGTGTGCAGAATCACACAATTTTTAAAATTATTTGTTTTTAACTGGAGTATAATTGCTTTACAATGTTATGTTGGTTTCTGCCGTACATGAACCTCCCTCCCACGCCATACCATCCCTCTAGGTTGTCACAGCACTGGGTTGAGCTCCCCGTAGTCATGCAGCAAATTCCCACTGGCAATGCCACTCTCTGAGTTTGTCCCACCCTCTCCTTCCACTGCTGGGTCTACAAATCTTTTGTCTACATCTTTATCTCTATTGATGCTCTCCAAATAGGTTCATCAGTACCATTTTTCTAGATTCCACATTTATCATTAATATATGATATTTGCTTTTCACTTTATGACTTACTTCACTCTGTATAACAGGCTCTGGGTTCATCCACCTCACTAGAACTGACTCAAATTCGTAAGGGTCATACAATTTTAAGTATTACTGAGCATCATAGTTTCCAAAACATGTAACACAGTGTATCATTCACAATTACTCTTATATACTATTGAGGTAGTACAATCTAACTAAAATGGTAGGTAGTTAGTACAATCTAACTAAAATGACAAGATTACAGACTTTTAAAATGAGGTATGAATTATCTCATTCCCTCATTTTCAATGAAAAAAAAAAAGGTTTTTCAAAAGACTGTGACTGATAAAAAAGATTTATTCTGATTCCTCATTTAATATTTTCTAATCTCATTTGTTGATTCTTTATGATCAAATGGTACATCAAACACTTCTGCAAAAGTAAATACAGATGAATATATATGTTTAGTTCAATAATGTCTTAAAAGATTTATATAATCAAATGTAGCAAAAATGATGCTTACAACTCATGTATAGTGACAGCTAAAACCAAGATTAATCAAATAACTAGATTTATATAATGAGTTAAAATCTCTTCAGCTATGTCAACATACAAAAGTAAAAACTTCCAAGGCCTATAATTCATTATTCCCCTAAAGGAAGAACTTTTTGCCCCAAACTGCCCCCTCAATAACTTCACCCAAATATTGTATATCCTCCATAATTAGCTTATTTGTTTTACACAAACATTCAATCATTCAACTAATATTTTGGAAAATCTACTATACACTAAACACTAAGTAGGCACTGCGTTTATAAACAGATAAATCTGCCTTCAAAGAAACTTAATTTATATTATTCTAGGGACTACTGACTGCCAAAGAAGGAAGGATAAGACTCTTATCTACTGGGTTGGTGGGGATCAAACTTCTACTTAGGCTTTTGTTTTTTATCTCATACTTTAAAGTTACCTTTGTATGTTTTATGATATACATATCTGGTAGAATTAAAAATGCATATAACTTATAAATACGGTCAACTTATGTAGTCAACTTATTTTACCAAGAGAGAGATTTGATCAAAAAAGTTAAAAAACCAGATTTCAAAAATGTTGAACAGTGAGGGTGATTATGTCTATGTTTAAGTAAAAGTTGTATTCTCCATTATTAAAGAAGCAGCCCTTGCTAAAAATGTGGAGAACACAGAAAACTAGAAAGGAAAAGAATTTCTCATAAGTCCACTATCTAACAGCCACAGCTAATATACTGATATATACTTTTTTCATTTTAACATAATTGTGAATTTATTATGTTTAAAGACTTTAGAGCTTGCTTTTTCTCCCCTAAAAGTACTTTATATATGATTTGAAAACTTTTTGGTAAATAAGACTTTCAGTGGCTCTATATCATTTCAGCATTGTGATTATACAACCATTTTCTTAATTGTTGGGCTTCTAGATTATTTTCCTTTTTTCCCCTATTACAATTCATGATGTGAATAAAGCTTTTGGGGTACTCAGGATCATTTGCTTAGAACAGATTCTCAGAGTTGTCTACTGTATGAATAGCTCCAACGATCCTGAAACATACTGCTAAATTCCTTACTCCAAATTCCAATCTCAAGTATATGTGAATGGTTTCTCATTTCTATTACCTTCACTAACCAATTAGTCAAATTAGCAAACTTGTTGTTTTAACTGGAATTTCTTTGACTACCAGATAAGATTTTATACAGTTTTGCCAACCAGCATTTTTTTCTCAGGTGAGGTTCTTAAGTAAGAAGCAAATAGGATCAGATTATGACAGTATGTTACCGCTAGAGAGAAGGCAGAGATGGGGAACCTGGTTACACAGCTATTCTAATTCAAGAGAGTGAAAGTCAGTGGAACTGAGACTGAAGGAGAGACACTAGCCTAAGGACGTGTTTTAGAAGGTACTAGCAATAGAATTTGGCAAACACGGGTTCCTGAATGTCAGAGGGGCAAAAGTAGAGCTATTTCCCTTGGTGATTATATAAACTATATTGCAAATTTACAGGAAGAATACAGAAGTTTGTATGAGGAAGGGAAAGATAAAGATTTTTTAAAAGAAAATGAGTTTGTCTTATGGATGTATTTAGCTAAAGGACATAACAACTTATTAAGCACCAGAAGAGAGGCTCTGTTAAGAGACAGGTATGTAAGGCTGCTGGGAAATAGATACCAACCAAACCCCGGGGAAACTGCATTCTGTCAAAAAGGAGTATGAAGGAAGAATACTACGACATAAACTCAGCTGGAAAAAAGAGCAAGGGGATACTGAGGATAGTAGTCTGAAGTGAAAAGCAGGAGAGCGTGGTGCACAAAAGGGGTCATTATTATTACAAGGGCATCTGTGTCTGGGCACTATATGTGATGAGTTTTGTATGCATTATCTCATTTAATCACTGAGAACAATCCTATTTTAAAAGATAAAATTATCTCATTTAATAAAAGGAAAGCGAGGTATGGAGCATTTAAGTAACTTGGCCATTGTGGTGGAGCCACAGTGATAGTCAGAATCCTCAGGGACATCAACTAGGATGAGGTGCTTAGGAGAACAGTGAAGGTTTCTGCCAAGGCACTATGATGGAAAACAAAGAGCAACTGTCAGAAGTGTAAGAGACGAGCATACTCTACAGCACTCGAATAAGAAGGAAATGAAAGAGGATGGGGAGGGGTGCAGGTGTGTAAAAATTCTTGTTTATACCTTATTTTAAAGATAGGACAGTGCTGAGCATATTTATTGCCTGATAAAAAGTCAATGGAAAGTCTGCAGATCTGAAGGTGGGAAAGGTTGGATCAAGAGGAAGCAGAGGTGATGGATGACATCAAGTGCCCTGCTCCTCTCCCCTGAGAGCAGCGGCTCCCATACACTCTCTGGAATCCTGATATTTTCCTCATTGTAATGAAACCTTACAATAGTAACAAAAACACTATTTCCCTCAACTCTCACCCCAATTTTCAAAGATGGGACAGAAGTACACAAGAACAGAATTTTCTTAATTTTAGGTTTCTCACCAAAAGCATTAATTATGTGCAGTCCAGCAACTTATATTTTGTTTGACTGTAGCTTTGGTGGAGGGGTATGCACATGTAACTCATACAATATTGTCATACTGCTGCTGCTGCTGCTGCTGCTAAGTCACGTCAGTCGTGTCCAACTCTGTGCGACCCCAGAGACGGCAGCCCACCAGGCTCCCCCGTCCCTAGGATTCTCCAGGCAAGAACACTGGAGTGGGTGGCCATTTCCTTCTCCAATGCAGGAAAGTGAAAAGTGAAAGTGAAGTCGCTCAGTCCTATCCAACTCTTGGCGACCCCATGGACTGCAGCCTACCAGGCTCCTCCATCCATGGGATTTTCCAGGCAAGAATACTGGAGTGGGGTGCCGCTGCCTTCTCCAATACTGTCAGTCTGCCTGCTAGTAAAACACTGTCTTGTCTGTATCTGTCTGATGGGATATCAACCATATGCCTTCAGGCCCATCTGCCCCTAAACTAGTAGCATTTATCAAAATGTGTCCTTCGAGTGTATAGCCAGCCACTTCCAGGAGGTTCACAGTGCTCATTATCCTATTAAAGCATTGAGAATTCTTACCATAAAGCAAAAGCAAAATGGTTTGACTTTCTTGATCTCAAGTGTTTTCAAAATTTTCTAGACACAGAAACCTGTCCTTGTATAGTAATATCTACAAATGTCTGAAACACACTTCAGCAGAAAAGCTGGTTCAGAAAAACTTACCTACAAATCTCATACTAACAGATTAACACTTATGGCAAGAAGCCTTCAGAGACCACCTACCTCCACAAAGAATTTGCATCCTCTAGACTCAAGGCACTGAGTCTCCAACAATTCATTTGGCAAGTAAGCATGCATTTCCTTATAACATCAATATACATTTAAGGTTTAATTTTTTATTTCACTCTTGCTTTTGTATTTATGCCTTATCTTTGTAATTATATCATGAGACTCCTAACCTCAAGAATTATTTCTGTTCTGGTGCTCAGTCCTACTACTGATGTGGCCAAAGTGAGTGTAATAAAGTACATATTGAGCACAGCAAACATTTATGTGCATTCCAAGCAACTTGCTATATAAAGCTAAATTTTACAAACACAATTTTTCCACGGGCATACATGAACACTTGCATTTCAGGTCTTTTCAAATTCTACCAATGTTCACTTTGTCACCCCTAAGGCATCATTTTACTTCTTTCAAGCCAAGATGATGGGGTAACATGGGTCTGNGGTATGCACATGTAACTCATACAATATTGTCATACTGCTGCTGCTGCTGCTGCTGCTAAGTCACGTCAGTCGTGTCCAACTCTGTGCGACCCCAGAGACGGCAGCCCACCAGGCTCCCCCGTCCCTAGGATTCTCCAGGCAAGAACACTGGAGTGGGTGGCCATTTCCTTCTCCAATGCAGGAAAGTGAAAAGTGAAAGTGAAGTCGCTCAGTCCTATCCAACTCTTGGCGACCCCATGGACTGCAGCCTACCAGGCTCCTCCATCCATGGGATTTTCCAGGCAAGAATACTGGAGTGGGGTGCCGCTGCCTTCTCCAATACTGTCAGTCTGCCTGCTAGTAAAACACTGTCTTGTCTGTATCTGTCTGATGGGATATCAACCATATGCCTTCAGGCCCATCTGCCCCTAAACTAGTAGCATTTATCAAAATGTGTCCTTCGAGTGTATAGCCAGCCACTTCCAGGAGGTTCACAGTGCTCATTATCCTATTAAAGCATTGAGAATTCTTACCATAAAGCAAAAGCAAAATGGTTTGACTTTCTTGATCTCAAGTGTTTTCAAAATTTTCTAGACACAGAAACCTGTCCTTGTATAGTAATATCTACAAATGTCTGAAACACACTTCAGCAGAAAAGCTGGTTCAGAAAAACTTACCTACAAATCTCATACTAACAGATTAACACTTATGGCAAGAAGCCTTCAGAGACCACCTACCTCCACAAAGAATTTGCATCCTCTAGACTCAAGGCACTGAGTCTCCAACAATTCATTTGGCAAGTAAGCATGCATTTCCTTATAACATCAATATACATTTAAGGTTTAATTTTTTATTTCACTCTTGCTTTTGTATTTATGCCTTATCTTTGTAATTATATCATGAGACTCCTAACCTCAAGAATTATTTCTGTTCTGGTGCTCAGTCCTACTACTGATGTGGCCAAAGTGAGTGTAATAAAGTACATATTGAGCACAGCAAACATTTATGTGCATTCCAAGCAACTTGCTATATAAAGCTAAATTTTACAAACACAATTTTTCCACGGGCATACATGAACACTTGCATTTCAGGTCTTTTCAAATTCTACCAATGTTCACTTTGTCACCCCTAAGGCATCATTTTACTTCTTTCAAGCCAAGATGATGGGGTAACATGGGTCTGGGAGAACCACTCACACACACTCTATTAAGAATCTTTAAGGTAAAGATTTTTAAGGTGAGAATTGATAAAAACATGGTCTATGACCACATTCACTGAGATCAAAACTTTATGTGCCCCAAACACAGGACCCCAACACCTAAAGAGGCATCCTACTGGCACTGTGCCCTGAATCACGGCCAACCCTATGTTTCTTCTGGTGACCCCAAGGAGGCCTGCTGGCTCTCCTGACCTTGGAGAATGATTTTACTTTACAAAAGCAAAGAGTACAGTACCTACAATGGGAAAACAAGGTAGCAGCAGCCACTCATCTCTAAATTGGAATAGCATTTATAAAATTCAAGTGTTGTTGAATAAATTTACATTTAAAAAATTCAGAAGTCCATACATTCTGAACTGTTATACCACTATCAGATTTCAAAATGTGCTTACCAATAAAATAATTATATTCTCACTCATCTTATAAGTATATATATATATATATATACATAACACAAAATAAATGCTTAAATACATACATGAAATCTGAAATCCCCCCTCAGCATGGAACAAAGATCCTCTGCTACATCAGACATGCAGGGATGCAATGTAGCAACCAATCTTGCATAAAATGGTAGCAAATCCAACCTGCAAAAGTTATATGTGATATGTGTAAAAGGAAAAGCACACCAGAAATAACTCATTTTAAAATAACTCAAACTTTCTCAGATATAGTCACACATTAAAAGATTATAAAAACTAGTAATCATACAGACATGCCCATTAATTGCCATCATAATGAAGTGTTTGGAAATTCAATTCGCCTTGTGAAAGTTTATTAATCACCTGGTAGTTTCCATTCAGTGCAATTATCACACATCTGTAAATTTCATCAAGTATACAATTTTGATAAAATATGAAATAGCAAAAACATGGCTTAAAATTTTAATCACACAGTACTGGGAAGATAAACATAAAGATAACTTAAAAAGAACAAAACAATCCTTTTAAATCATTTCCTTCATTTATCCATGGAGAAGTTATTTAGAAGCCTCAAAGTAAAGTAAAAGGGTTAACCAATAACCAAACGAGTATCTAAGAAATCAAAAAAACAGCACAAAACCTATACACTAACTTATTTTACCCATTATAAAGCCCACTTGGACTCTCACATGGGGCCGACCTACCCTTTCTCTAGACAATCAGTGCAAATATGCATTGCTGCCACCCTCTTTCATCAGAGCACTTTCTCACCAAATTTGGATACAACTCCAGATAGCCAATACTAATCAGAATCAACACACAAACTAAAAATTTATTTTCCATTCCTGCCACACATATTTTATAAAACTCGATTATCCAATGAGTCAATACTCAGCAGATCAGACTCTGAAAATGAGAAGTCATGAGGAAAAAATAAAAGCAGCAAGTAATGGGACCTAACAGTGAGGAAGGAAGCAAAAAACTAGAAAAATTCAAAACAAGAGCTCAAAAACTACAACCCAAAGCCATTTAGGAAAGAAATAATTCTACAAGTCTTACACATCTCTGAATATATCATTATACTACAGAACCATGAAAATGGTTTATCATCAGAGAAAACTCTGCCTACCATGAAAGACTTAAATTAGATCTGGAAAACTCCCAGTGTGGATCAATATAAGCCTTAGCTGGGAGAAGGGACATGGTGAGGAAGGAAGAATGGAGATAAACTTGAAAGGTGGAGTCAAGGGGAGGAAAGTACTCATAGCCTCAAATACTTCGTATTCCTCTTTGACCATCACAATTTTTTAAATTATCATTTATTTTTTCTTATGAACGTGCCAGGCCCTGTCCTAGGCATCTGATATCCATTATATATCTTGTTGATCCTAATAACCATAATCGGCACTTCAGAGATAAGGCTATGGATGCTGAGAACTCAAGAATACGGTGCCTCCACAGTAGTACTTCAATATATTTTAAATGCATTCTATCCTTCTTTAGGCTTCCCTTGTGGCTCAGCTGGTGAAGAATCTGCCTGCAATGCGGGAGACCTGGGTTCAATTCCTGGGTTGGGAAGATCCCCTGGAGATGGGAAAGCCTATCCACTCCAGTATTCTGGCCTGGAGAATTCCATGGATGGGTCACAAAGAGTCAACTACAACTGAGTGACGTTCACTTCACTTTGTCCTTCTTCAAAGAAATGAAAAGCACAATCCACTCTGTAAAGAACTGAGGTATCCTATAAAACACTCTCACAAACTTGTAATAATTTTCTTAACATCTGCTAGTACCAAAAAAAAAAAAAGCCTAGGGCAACTGCAGACTTAATTTTCAAGCATAATAGATGGATTCATACTAATATCAAATTTACTTTCTAAATTTTCAAACTTCAGTTAGAATATTACATTTTAATATATTGCTATTATATTTTAGTTACAATGTTGGTTTTTTCATATTCACTTTAGTAACAAATACTTTTTTTCCCCTTCAGTTCATGATCAATTACAAATACAGGACTTTAAATCTGTGCCCAAGTTCTACCCCTCCCAACTACCACATTGCAGGTCAGTAAAATTAGGACTCAAAAATTGAGGTCATGGATAACAAAGAGTTATGCACTGGGAGTTGAGAGGCTCAGGTTCTAATTCTCCCAAACAGTACCTCTGTGATCTCAAGAACTGACCTGACCTCATCTCCTACTAGTCTCTCCAGTCTCACTGGACCCTCACTAATCCTCAGAGCCTCAGTAATGGCTGTTCTCAGCAGCTGGGGTCTACTTTCCCCAAAGACCTCTGCTACTTACTCCCTCACAAAGGTCAAGTCTTAGTTCCAATGACACCCCCTCCATGAGACCCATTCTGAGTATGCCACTGAAACTGCAAATCCATCCCACTCCCATCTCCTTATCCCACAATGTTTTTTAAAAATAAAATGTATCACTTTCTAACATATATAGTTTACTTGTTATGTTTGTTGTCTGTCACCCTTCCCCACTAGAAGGTAAGCTCCATGGGAAACAGTTTGTCAGCACTCAAAACAGTATGTAGAATATCACAAGTGCTCAATAGATACTTCTTAGATAAATACTGTTACCTCTTATTCTAAAACATTCTACAGCATATTAAGAAAATATCATCCTATTTCTATAAGAATAATATTAAATTGATCAAGTTTTATATTTTATCAAACAAGAGCTTATCAAATATCTTTTTTGCAGTTAGTGGGATAATCATATAGTTTATTGTCCCTGCTGTTATATATATTAATAAATTTCCTATTTAAAGTATCTTTTCATTACTAAGATTAATTCTCTTAGATTATGCTGAATTTTAATCTTTAATATACTAGTAAATATAATTTGTTAGTGTTTTACTTAGAATTTTTGTATCGACATTTCAAAGTGAGACTGACCCATACTTTGGATTTCCATGCTCTTTTTTTGTTGTTGGTAAGATTTTGCCTGTTTTTTCATATTTTTTTCCTTTCCTATGCTCTGGCAAAAATGATAGAGCAGAGAAATTACTCTGGTAACTTTTTACATTTTCTTCCATAATCACTGGTCTATTTAATTTTATGTTGAATCAATTTTGAAATGTTTATGTTTTACAAAAAAGTACCCGTTTCACTGAGGTTTTCAAGTGGTTTTTAAATATTTCTAGCATATCAGCTGGCTTATTCTTAAAGGTTTTATTTTTTTAAATATTTGCTAAATAGTTCTCTATTTGGATTTTTTTTTAAAGAACTAGCTTCTGAGTTTACAAAATCAATTCTCGGTTGTCTTTTTCAACATATTTTTCAATAAAATTTGAGATTATAACATGTAGCATCAAAACCTAACTAAAGTATGTCATCTTTTTTCTTCTTTTCCTGGGCAAGTCATCTATACTTTGCTGCATTTTCTTCTTCTTCCAGTTAGTTCAATCTACTTCAGAGTTTACTTCCAACCTTAAAAGAAAGATGGATAGACCCATCCATTTTAAAGTAAAGCAGCCTGGGCTTACCTGGTGGCTCAGTGGTAAAGAATCTACCTGCCAGTACAGGAGACAAAGGTTCGATCCCTGGTCCAGGAAGATCCCACATCCCATGGAACAACAGAGCCTATGCTCTAGAGCCCAGGAGCTGCAACTGCTGAACCCCATGTGCACTTAAGCCAATGCTCTGCAATAAGAGAAGCCACTCCAAGGAGAGGCCTGCATAGCACAACGAGAGAGCAACCCTCACTATCCTAACTACAGAGTGTCCACACAGCAACAAAGACCCAGCACAACCAAAAATACAAATAAAATCATACATATTTTTTTAAAAAGTAAAGCAGCTTTTGCTATCCACGGAGACTCACATCATTAAACTACTAATACGGGTGAGTGCTTTCAGCTTCAACAGGAACTTTAAAATTCGTTTAAGGAACCACTGCTGTTGCTTGCTAAGTCGCTTCAGTCGTGTCCGACTCTGTGCGACCCCATAGACGGCAGCCCACCAGGCTTCCTCGTNATCTTCGTTTTCTGAATGTTGAGCTTTAAGCCAACTTTTTCACTCTCTTCTTTCACTTTCATCAAGAGGCTTTTTAGTTCTTTGCTTTCTGCCATAAAGGTGGTGTCATCTGCATATCTGAGGTTATTGATATTTCTCCCAGCAATCTTGATTCCAGCTGTGCTTCCTCTACCCCAATCAGTAGGAGCTTTAGTAGAGGGCCATCAGTGTTTATATCCAACCCAGCGTCTACCATCTTCTGGGTGTCTTAAACATCCATGTTTGATGACAAATACATTATCTCAGCTATTTGACCTTTTCATCTTCACAATCATTTTCTTTTAATCTCAGCTACTCGATCTCTCTAAGTTCTTGGACCTGAATCAAACTGCCACTACTCTGAAATCATTGATTTCGACAGGCCACTCTTCTTCAGGTTCCAGCTCAGCTACTCAAGTACCCCCACTGGAGCTCTTTTCAGCTTCCTCATGACACTCAGTGCTGTGAAGCTTCTATGATCTTCCATCCATCAGCACCTCCTCATCTTCACTCTCTTCTTTACATTTTGGATTTCATGTCTGTGTAACATACCCAGTTTAATGAACTGCCTGAACTCCAAGTTTACTTTCCTTTATTTTTCAGTTATGTTCTATTGGATATTATTTTCCTGTCCCTTTACATACCTTATACAAAACCTATTGCTTTTAGATTATTTCAAGCATGAATACTTGATATAATGCATGAATAAGCATGAATACTCCAGTCCTGTCCAGTGTAATTTAATCCACTTGAAAACATTAATCTTAAATCTACTTTAGTATTCCTTTTCCTTTGAAACTTGAAGTCAGAATTTAGGACTTGAACTGTAGAGACAGTATGTCAGTGCTTTCACTCAGCTTCTTCAGAGCTCAGCTAAGGGATGAGAACTAGAGAAAAAGGAGGTTAAGACTGTCTCCGCTTAATGCGTGCTACGAGCACCCTCTCTTGAATGTCAATGCTCACTGCGTGATGGTGCCCTACTGGGGACCTGTGTTCACCCTTCAGAGGAGACTTCTGGATCTCTGTCCACTACCAGTTATCTCTAGAATGATCACTCCCAACCCTCTCTCAGCCTTTTGTCTCTATGGAATATTTTAAAGCTACTTGCTTCTCAGATCCTCTCCCCAAACCTAAAGTCTTCTTAGGGGGGATTCTAGTAAGATGGCTCAAGTCTGGGTACTCATATGACCATGGGAGACTCAGGCTTCCTTGTCAAGCCAAATGAAAAATGAAAGTCTGCTCCCACAAATACGACATCTTGTTTCCTTGCTGCCTCCCATGCCTTCCCCCCATTCAAGCATGCAGGCATGTGAGTTAGGTCTGCAAGTTCACTGTGTAATACATAACCACTGATGGAATAACATGCTCTTCTTGAAGACACACCTCAGCCTCTATGAACTGTTTTCTTAGCGCTTTTCTCATGTGGCTGACTGGGTGAAGGCTGGAAGCACTCTTTCTATTATAGAAAGTAAAAGCCCCAACTCTCTGCCTTACACCAGTGTTCCCCTGCTTCCATGGATTCTTCCTGATTCTTTCTTTTGCAAATGTAGACCGCTTGGGTGTGATGGAGTCACAGTCTGGATGGCAGAGCCAGTTCTATAAATTCTTGGAAGTCCCAATGGAATATGCTTTATGATTCTCTCTAGACCATGGGTGGTACTTAATGGTTATTTTTATCTTTATGACCATTTGTCAACTTCTGAGTCAAAAGGAAAAGTCCTATTTAATAGCCCAATTATCCAGATGAGCCAAACTCTCTTGCTCCTTTATTCTTCTGTCATCCCTATATATTAAAACCTTAACTCCAGATTATCCTAACTGCTTGGGATCACCATGACTATACCCAGTGTACTTAGCAGAGTAGGGCAAAATCAGCCTTTGGGGCAGATGGTCAAGTCTGTAAATTCATTGTGACCAACCTCAACTTGCCTGACAACAGAGTAATTTGACTAGCCATATTCTCGATTCTTTTCAAAAATTTCCAAATTCCAGCCCTGTACCTCATCCTGCTCACATGATTTCTTTTTACTTCTTATAGAAACAGCTATTTCATATTGAAATGAGAAGCCAAACTAGAACTTCACTTTTTTAGCACCAAGATTACAAAATCACTAGCATCTGGACTCACCCTTTTCTCCTGTTTCAACGAAAGGAACATCTCTATCTACTCTTTGAACTCGGAATCACTTTTTATTCCTTCCACAGATGTGGATTAAGCAACTAGTCAGTGGTAGGTACTGTTAGAAATGGTGCTGGGATTCTCTAGTGAATACAGGAAAGAATAGGCAAAGTCCTTACCCTCATGGGGCACACCTTTTTTTTTTTTAAAGTGAGATTTTGTATATGTTTTACTTATTACTTTACCTAATAAAGTAAAGTATAACAGTTAGAAGATGATAAGTGCTCTGGAGGAAGGCAGAGCAAGGCTAAAGGACAGATACTGCTGGGTGTAGGTTCTGGTTTCGGTAGGGTGGTAGAATATGCTTCTTAGAACAGGGACCTGAATGAAGGTGCCTGAAAGCATGAAACTGAAATGTGACTGATAATTGTATAATCTGGATGCTTTCATAATTATAGATTNTAAAGGACAGATACTGCTGGGTGTAGGTTCTGGTTTCGGTAGGGTGGTAGAATATGCTTCTTAGAACAGGGACCTGAATGAAGGTGCCTGAAAGCATGAAACTGAAATGTGACTGATAATTGTATAATCTGGATGCTTTCATAATTATAGATTACCAGGCATATTCCTAGAGCTGTAGCACTTGACTTCTGCCTACCCACCTGGGGAATTAAAAAAAAAAAAATTTCATGTCTGAATACCACCCTCATAAATTCTGGTTAATTGGACTAGGGTGAGGTCTGATGATAAGGATTTTTAAAAGTTCCCAGGTAATTAAGAAATATAGCTCTTGAATCTAACAAGACCTAGAGATTCTGATCCTGAACGTTGGAGATGGAGGCTTAAGAACATGTATAATTTAAATATATTCTTCAGGTGAGTCATATGATGGGAATGGGAAAATTTTACACTCCCTTTGATTTTGGACATAATTTTTATTCCAAAACTGTATTTCTAGCCCAGACTTTGCTTCTGATCCTCAAGACATGTGTATCCAACTGCGTTGATATGTCTCTTATTGGACATTTTACAAGCATTTCAAATTTATTATGCATGAAGTGAAATCCCTCACTCTCTTTTTCACACTGTCTTCTTTCTGCAAGTTTCTTGTTTTGGCGAGTGGCTCCACCATCCTCTCAGTTGCTTAACCGGCAACCAGGGACTGACATGATTTCTCTTTCTCTCACCTCCTACATCCCATAAATCACCAAATCCTTTGGCTTCTTTCTGTTTTCTAAGCATCTTTCAGCTGCTCACCTCCCTGTAACCTCATTCTCTTGCTGTGGGCTCTGGAGTCTTTTCTGGATTCCTCTGAAGTCTTCCACCTGATCTCTTTCCATTCATTCCACTTTTCTCCCTTCAACCCACTTTTCTCACAGCTTAACAGCCGAAATGATTGTGAAGAATGCAAATCTGATCATATCATGGCATTTCTTAAATTTTTGGTGGTATTGAGTTTGGACAACTTATCAAGACTTAAGTACCAAGGATCTGGGCTCTTCCTGCTTTTGCCATCATGATACCTCATTTATCGCAATTGATTTTCCCCAACTACACTGAACTTCCTGCTCTATCCCTTCTTAATCATGAGCCTTCATGGGCGCTATTTCCTTTATCTGGAGCCTGCTCTCTTGATTTTGTCACGTCTTATTTATCCTTTACTTTGATGTTAAAATAATCACTTCTTTGCAGACACCTCTTTGTCACTTTCAAGATCCTTACAGTGTGCATTAATACCGTTTATGTTCCCTTTGATGTGTCTATCTGTCAGTTGCTACCCCATGGACTGTAGCCCATCAGGCTCCTCTGTCCACGGAATTCTCCAGGCAAGAATACTGGAGTGGGTTGCTGTTCCCTTCTCCAAGAGATCTCCCTGACCCAGGGATCTAACCTGGGTCTCCTGCATTGAGGGCAGATTCTTATATCGACTGTGCCACCTGGGAAGCCTATGATACCAGTAATTTCTTACCCAATTTGCCTCTCCCACTGGACGGTGGTGATGGTTTAGTAGCTAAGTCATACCCCATGGACTGTAGCCCACCAGGTTTCTCTGTGCAAGGGATTTCCCAGGCGAAAATACTGGAGTGGGTTGCCATTTCTTTCTTCAGAGGATCTTTCTGACCCAGGGGTTGAATCTGGGTTCTCTTGCATGGCAGGCAGATTCTTTTCTACTGAATCAGGGAAGGCCCTCCCACTGGATAGCAAGTTTATATAAGAGCAGGAACCATATTTATTTTGTTCACTCTTATGTTTCCAGAGTACTAGTATTTAGGTGGCGTTGAATGAATAGTATCAGGTGGAACGAACTGTCTTCCTTTATACACCAGATTTTATTTGAAACATCAAAGTACTATATGAAGATTGAATGATGCTCCTGTAATTGAACTTCATGTCTACCTTGTTGCAGAGCCAGGACAGATGGCACCACTGTCTTTTTGTTTGTTTTTCCCTCTGTAAGAGCGACAAGTGACAGGAAGCCTTGATTACTCCTACTTTGAGCTATTATACAGTTGTGTTAGAACACCATTGTTGGAGAAAGTCATCGACAAATGTGACTGCCAGTTGACCCTCCACTGGATCTGGGGAACTAGAGGTTCCTCACTCCATTCTCCATCTATGGAATATATCCTTCACCCACGATTCTCACACTAGGAGCTATTTTCAAGGGTGCAACTTTGAGAGAGTGAGGTGGTGTTGAAACCATCTGGACTGAATGTAAGTCTGTACCCAGTTAAGGCCTCTTATAAACTCTTATGATTCTGGTAGGTGGACGTGGAGACCTTCTGGTCTTGGGCCCACCCACGACAAACCTTGTAAGTAAGTCCCTTTACTTATTAAACCTGCTCCCCCAGTCTGGACTGCTCCGCCTCTTTTTTCTCACCTTGTCATCTGTGTACAGGGGCTAATGTCAACTTCCACCTGGGAAGCTCCTGAGCTTTCAAACCAACCCTTGTATCTGTGGATTCAAGGCAATGTGAGCAATGAAGGGAAGATAATTGGCTAGACTTTAGGAAACATTTCGTGTTCTCTTCTTCTTTAGGATCAGACCTGGAAAATCAGATAAAGAGTTTGCTCCAAATTCTCATTGAATTATTAATGAAAAAAGCCTAAGGTGTTTAGGAAATGTGACAGAGAAGAAAGAATGCCTTATTTTCTTCCATTAAAATAAATTCTTTTGCCCAAGCCATGCCCTCAAGAGTCAGCACTTGACATGATGGTTAGATAATGGAGTTTACTATAAAAGTAATGTTTTATTGAGAGAGGTTCTGGTAACAACTGTTGTCAATCATTGGAGCTTTTGATTGTAGTTCTGGTTACCTCAAATGGCATAAGTGAAGTGTGTCAAATGGGAAACACCTTCAATCAGAATATCTCCCAGGGTTTGACAATCCAAGGAACATGTGATAGAGTCACCAGTGTAAATTTCTGCTTTTTAGATCCCTCAAGGCAAATACCACTGGAATACATTGCTTTGATCAATTCACTCAAGTACATCTATACTAACAGAAAATTTACACATTTTTCTTCTATATACACTGTTAACTTTAGATTTTCTTATAATATATATATATATATTTTTTCTTTCTCTCTCAATTTCTTAGTTTCTCAATTAGCAATACTAATTTCAGAACAAGGCAAAATATAATTGAGGCAAAGACATATTAAGTTAGATGGAACTTCTAATGAAGTTATGAAATATTTTTCAGAGATATTTTAAAGACAGGAAATAAAACCACCATGTAAGCTACCTTGTGTCTGACATGGTGCTAAGTGCCTTTACTTAGCTGTTCTTACGTGTATTATTGTCTGCATTGTACAGATCAGAAGAAGTTTTTAAAAATTAAACTGCTGTTGAAGGTCGTCCTGCAATTAAGAGAGGCTTCCAGTCTGTGCTTTTCTCCTACACTCTGCTGTCATTACTCTTTCTCTGTGGTAATGAAGTCACAATCTTGTGTATAACACCTGATGGTGTTAAGAGAGCTCTCAGATAAACCTGGGTTTGAACTCTGACTCACATGCTTTCTGGCTGTCATATTAATAATTTTCTTAACTGCTCTGATTCCCAAGTTCTGAAAATTTGGGCCTCATACCTGTCTCTAGAGTTGTGGGAACATTCATGCCAATATTTGGCAACCCACTCCAGTATTGTTGCCAGGAGAATCCCATGGACAGAGGAGCCTGGTGGACTGCAGTCCATGGGGGTCACAAAAGAGTGACTGGAGTGACTTAGCACATGACCATATTAAACAAGCCAGATACAAATCCACGAGGAGGTGTTAGAAACATCTCCGGTAGCTATTCCAGCACATGCTATGGTTGTTCTCCTTCATTTTCCAGCTGAAGCTGTCTTACTTTCTCTTCAGTTTTCATTCCATCACTTTAAGTTCTAACATCTGTTTTTCCTTTCACATTTTGACAGCTGATCATCCTTTTCCTCCCTCATATCAATAGAATCAGAAAAGACAGTGACCAGCTGCCTAGCGCTAGTCTTTGAGTAAATGCTCTCTTCCCATTCTAGCCACCCAGTAGCTCCAGTAAATCAGTCTTGACGTGTGATTGGATTTCTCAATACTTCTTAGGGATTATGGTGAAGACTTTGCATAAGGTTTTAGTAAGGATTTTATGCCACAGGAATTTAACATGTCTAGCCTTGACTTAACCAGATGGAAGAATGTGGAGGAGGAAAATGGACGGGATGTATGATAATAGGAACATTTTGGGAGCATGAGGAACATTTATCAGAACTTGCTAATGAAAATAGTTTCACAACTTGTGAAGGTATTAGAATTATGACCTTCTTATATAACATTGTGTTCTTAGGTTGTGGAGCCAAAGGTTGCATTTTTAAGAACAAATATCAAGAGAAAGCAGCCCATTTGGGGACTGGGAGTGCAATAGTGGAAAAAGAAAGGCTCTGGAGCCAGGAAGACCTGGATTAAGTCTAGAGTTTGCTGCTTGCTAGCTGCTTTGGGAAAGTAATTCAACTTCTCTGAGTTTTGCTTTTCTAATCTATAAAATGGGTATAGTATTTCTTTTGTAGTATAGCATTAGAGGTAGAGTTAATACACGTAGAGACACTTGCTATATAGTAATTGATTTTTAATTTAGTGGAAATTTCTAAATAGAATTGAAAAATAAAGTTTTTTTCCTCTATATTTGAGACAGAGTTATTCCATGTGGATGTTCTGTCATTCATTATAATAAGTAGGATACCAGCAAACTGGTATGAGAGAGAATGTGCCAGGAAAAAAAAATGTAGCTTTCCTCAAAAACATTCTACATCTAAATTACGGCTGCTCGGAAATTCCTCCTCAGCTCTTAAGTTAATTGGCTGTTTAGTAAGGTTATTTTTTGTCATGGCATATCTTTTAGCAGAGATGTATCTAGAATTTAGAGGTCTGTTAGTGAAGCTAATAACCAGCTTTAGAATTGATGTTAAGGATTAGATGATGTCATGTTAGTAAAGCATTTTGCTTGTTTAAGAAATGATACTTTTTTGTTACTAGTGGAAATATCTTACAACACCTATCAATCACATAATGGCACCAAAATATTAATTACATGTATTAATACTATCCAAACTGGATGCAATCTAATTGTTTACTTTACCATAAGCATTTTGAAAGCTCCCTCAAACCGAGCTAGCCAGTAAGTGAATTGTTGACTGAATTATTCCTTCAATTTCTATCATATCCAATCTGCAAATATTCCAACCTTCAGATGAATAAAATATATATCTAGAAAATCACTTCAACAAATTTAGAGGTGAATAATTTACAAACAAAACAGTCTCTTGGTCATCTCCTAAACCACAGAAAACATTCTACACTTTCAGGATTGAATAAAAAACTAATAACACCTCAGCTAGGAGTGAAAACACCCTTTGACACACTGTGGTATGTGGTTGGGTAAAGGGAGCGGGCACTCTGCTGTCCTGGAACACAGGAACTTCAAATGGATCTTGTTTGGGGTTTTGATTCTTGTGGGCAGGCAGCCATAACCACTGAGTACTTTCCATCTGAAATCTAAAGTCTGTTTCTGAAACTTGCGGGCAGGAAGAAACTTCTGAAAAAATCTGGCCCAACTTCTCATTAAAATTTCGATCAGTAGTGCACTGAAAATGAGCATTCATCTGCTGATTCTTCAGTGAAATCCTGTTGAAAAGATTATTAAAATCGAGTGTGAAGAGTCATAGAAGATAAGGGAACAACTGAACAGGTTGGCAGTGAGTATGGGGGATTTAAAAGGAGGGAACCTTCTTAGAGAAAGTTATGCCTGAGCTACGTCAACAAAGAGACGAAGACTTCCCTTTTATCATTGTCAAGGATGGCACTATTCAAATCTCTTTGGTAAAATGTTGCCTCATTACTCCTACAACATACTTGGAAATAAATATGTAGAAAGATTATATTCTGTAGTAATAATCTATAATTACAATATATTTATAATTATAATAATAAATACAATATAAGCTGGAATCAAGATTGCCAGGAGAAATATCAACAACCTCAGATATGCAGATGATGCCATTCTAATGGCAGAAAGAAGAACTAAAGAGCCTCTTGATGAGGGTGAAAGTAGAAAATAAAAAGCTGACTTAAAACAATATTCAAAAAACTAAGATCATGGCATCTAGTCCCATTGCTTCATGGCAAATAAAAGGGGGAAAGGCGGAAATAAGACAAACTTTATTTTCCCGGGTTCCAAAATCACTGCAGGTGGTGACTGTAGCCATGAAAGTAAAAGACACTTGCTCCTTGGAAGAAAAGCTCTAACAAATCTAGACAGTGTATTAAAAAGTAAAGCCATTACTTTGCTGACAAAGGTTCGTATAATAATAAGTATAGTTTTTCTTGTGGTCATGTATGGATGTGAGAGTTGGACCATAAAGAAGGCTGAGCACTGAAGATTTGATGCTTCAAACTGTGATGCTGGAGAAGACTCTTGAGAGTTCCTTGCACTGCAAGGAGATCAAACCAGTTAATCCTAAAGAACATCAGTCCTGAATAGTCATTGGAAGGACTGATGCTGAATCTGAAGCTCCAATACTTTGGCTACTTGATGTGAAGAGCTGACTCATTGGAAAAGATCCTGATGCTGGGAGAAACTGAAGGCAGGAGGAGAAAAGGGCAACAGACCAACTCAATGGACATGAGTCTGAGCAAACTTCAGGAAATAGTGAAGGGCAGGAAAGTCTGGCGTGCTGCAGTCCATGAGGTCACAAAGAGTTGGACATGACTTAGCAACTGAACAACAGCAGCAAGATAAATTTTATTATGATAAAAAGTCAGACTCTTGTTTTATTTCTTCTAATTGATAGTCAAAATTTAAGTTGATTCATTAACATTACTAATCATAAATATAATTTTTAAAGTTTTTTTTTTAATCATGTGTCACCATGGTGATAATCATATGATGGGCATTAAAAGAGTTAATACATGAAAAGTACTTAGATCAGTTCTTGGCACACAGTAAATGCTCAAAAGCATTTCTGGCAATTATTATTATCACAAATCTACTGTTATATACAATCTATTACAAAATGAATGTGAGGACAGAGTTTGAAGAGATTTAGTAATTTACTTAAGATCACAGAGTTAGTAACTTTACAAATGCGGGATTGGAATTCCGGAATCTCTAACTCAGAGTGCCCAAACTGAATTATTGTGATTCAGTTTATTAAATTATTCTCTAACAACCTGCAAGCTAAATTTATGTTAAGTAATAGTAAGGAGAACATGGGGCTTCCTTGGTGGCTCAGACAGTAAAGAATCAGCCTGTAATACAGTGAGAGACCTGGGTTCAGTCCCTGGGTTGGGAAGATCCCCTGGCGGAGGGCGTGGCAACCCACTCCAGTATACAATGTTCTTGCCAGGAGAATCCCCATGGACAGAGGAGCCTGGTGGGCTGCAGTCCATGGGATTGCAAAGAGTCAGACACAACTGAGTGACGAGAACAACAACACAACAGGGGTAATGTGAGTTAATACATATTACTTTAGTCTAGACCATTGCTAGTAGTTTTCTTTTAAGCCCTGATAAATGTTGCACATTGTAATGAACAAAAATTGATTAACTAGTAATATTTGAAATCTCTGGAGAAAAAGCAGAGAAGTATTTACAGGGGCTACCAATGTACCAGGAATCTGATAATACTGGTAAAAAAAATTGTCTAACTAGGTATAAGAAATGAATTTGTGTTGGTATAAGGAATCGTATAGTGGGGTGGGTGTGACGAACAGGGAGCTCTTTTCTCCCAGCTCTCAGTCAAGGACTATGGTATCTCCTGGGAGGGTCAGACAGTCAGAGTTTCTCATCCTTTCCAGGGCATCACACGGTGATAAAGTGATCAATCCAACAAGGCATTTGAAATAACTGTACCTCAGTTCAGTTCAGTCCCTCAGTCGTGTCTGACTCTTCGCGACCCTATGAATCGCAGCACGCCAGGCCTCCCTGTCCATCACTGTCTCCCAAGTTCACTCAGATTCACATTCATCGAGTCCGTGATGCCATCCAGCCATCTCATCCTTGGTCGTCCCCTTCTCCTCCTGCCCCCAATCCTTCCCAGCATCAGAGTCTTTTCCAATGAGTCAACTCTTCCCATGAGGTGGCCAAAGTACTGAGTTTCAGCTTTAGCATCATTCCTTCCAAAGAAATCCCAGGGCTGATCTCCTTTAGAATGGACTGGTTGGATCTCCTTGCAGTCCAAGGGACTCTCAAGAGTCTTCTCCAACACCACAGTTCAAAAGCATCAATTCTTCAGCACTCAGCTTTCTTCCCAGTCCAACTCTCACATCCATACATGACCACAGGAAAAACCATAGCCTTGACTAGACGGACCTTAGTCGGCAAAGTAATGTCTCTGCTTTTGAATATACTATCTAGGTTGGTC
>SJYV01015582.1:0-31020 GCA_006410875.1 Neotragus pygmaeus | reverse complement strand
AGAGCTTCCTGACCCAGGAATCAAACTGGGGTCTCCTGTGTTGCAGGCAGATTCTTTACCAATTGAGCTATCAGGGAAGCTGAAAGTGATTAGAGTCCCAATGCCATCCAGGGCCTGACTGCAGAGAGCACAATGCTGGCTCAGAGGACAGGGTGATCTAGAGGCAGAGAGATGGCCAGTGAATCCGGATGCAAACTGCTTGATTGACAGAAACCAAGGAGACACAAACACACGGGATGATCAGCAGGCTGAAAGCAGCCATCCCTCCCAAACATCCCTACCAAAATTTCCGGAACCGAGCTACTTCTCAGAAGGCATCACCAGAGAAAGAAGCCATGTCCCAGTGAGGAGGGCCCTTTCATCACCACAGCAAGTGCAGAAGTCCTTCCATTCTCTCCCGATGAGCCACATGGTTATTTACCAGGGTAACTAAGTCCAATAGTTTGGCCACCTGATGCAAAGAACTGACTCATTGGAAAAGACCCTGATGCTGGGAAAGATCGAAGGCCAAAGGAGAAGTGGACGACAGAGGATGAGATGGCTGGATGGCATCACCANGACAAAAGGAAAGATATACCCATTTGAATGTAGAGTTCCAAAGAATAGCAAGGAGAGATATGAAAGCCTTCCTCAGTGATCAATGAAAAAAAATAGAGGAAAACAATAGAATAGGAAAGACTAGATATCTCATCATGAAAATTAGAGATACCAAAGGAACATTTCATGCAGACATAGGCACAATAAGGGACAGAAACGGTATGGGCCTAACAGAAACAGAAGATATTAAGAAGAGGTGGTAAGAATACACAGAAGAACTGTACAAAAAAGATATTCATGACCCAGATAACCACGGTGGTGTGATCACTCACCTAGAGCCAGACATCCTGGAATAGGAAGTCAAGTGGGCCTTAGGAAGCATCACTATGAACAAAGCTAGTGAAGGTGATGGAATTCCAGGTGAGCTATTTCAAATACTGACAGATGATGCTATGAAAGTGCTGCACTCAATATGCCAACAAATTTGGAAAACTCAGCAGTGGCCACAGGACTGGAAAAGGTCAGTTTTCATTCCAATTCCAAAGAAAGGCAGTAGTTCCAAAGAATGCTCAAACTACCGCACAATTGCACTCATCTTACATGCTGGTAAAGTAATGCTCAAAATTCTCCAAGCCAGGCTTCAACAGGCTCCATGAACTTCCAGATGTTCAAGCTGGTTTTAGAAAAGGCAGAGGAACCAGAGATCAAATTGCCAACATCCCCTGGATCACAGAAAAAGCAAGAGAGTTCCAGAAAAACATCTGTTTCTTCTTTATTGACTATGCCAAAGCCTTTGACTGTGTGAACCGCAACAAACTGTGGAAAATTCTTCAAGGGATGGGAATACCAGGCCACCTGACCTGCTTTTTGAGAAATCTGTATGCAGGACAGGAAGCAACAGTTAGAACTGGACATGGAACATCAGACTGGTTTCAAATCGGGAAAGGACTACGTCAAGGCTGTATATTGTCACCTTACTTATTTAACTTAAAGGCAGAGTACATCATGAGAAACGCTGGGCTGGGGGAAGAACAAGCTGGAATCAAGATTGTAGGGAGAAATGTCAATAACCTCAGATATGCAGATGACACCACCCTTAATGGCAGAAAGCAAAGAAGAACTAAAGAGTGTCTTGATGAAAGTGAAAGAGGAGAGTGAAAAAGTTGGCTTAAAACTCAACATACAGAAAACTAAGATCATGGCATCTGGTCCCATCACCTCATGGCAAATAGATGGGGAAACAGCGGAAACAGTGACACACTATTTTGGGGGGCTCCAAAATCACTGCAGATGGTAACTGCAGCCATGAAATGAAAAGACACTTGCTTCTTGGAGGAAAAGCTATGACCAAACTTGATAGCATATAAAAATGCAGAGACATTACTTTGCCAACAAGTCTGTCTAGTCAAAGCTATGGTTTTTCCAGTAGTCACGTATAGATGTGAGAGTTGGACTATAAAGCTGAGCACTGAAGAATTGATGCTTTTGAACTGTGGTGTTGGAGAAGATTCTTGAGAGTCCCTTAGACTATAAGGAGCTCCAACCAGTCCATCCTAAAGGAAATCAGTCCTGAATATTTGTTGAAAGGACGATGCTGAAGCTGAAACTCCAATCCTTTGGCAACCTGATGCTTCGAGTTGATTTCATTTGAAAAGACCCCAATGATAGGAAAGATTGAAGGTGGGAGAAGGGGTTGACAGAGGATGAGATGGTTGGATGGCATCTCTGACTCAATGGGCATGAGTTTGAGTAAACTCCAGGAGTTGGTGATGGACAGGGTAGGTCTGGCACGCTGCACTCCATGGGGTTGCAAAGAGTTGGACACGACTGAGTGACTGAAGTGGACTGAACTGACATCTTCAGACAGGTTCTGGATTTGAAAACCAGCTCAATATTGGATGTCACCAGTTGCTTCAAGGCTCCTGAAGTGCCCCTTGCCATATATGTGCTTCTTCAAGTGACAGCTAAAATTCACTTTAATAAATCCCAAATACCTTCCTAATCACCCACTAGGAGTAAACTGCTGGTCCACTTTTCTCTCCCAGTACTGAGGTACTAAAATTTCATCTCCTCTTCCATCTATGGGTCATTCAGCAGAGGAAATGATGCTCACTGGAATGGTCCATAGCCTTCAAACTTCAATGTGTATAAGAATCACCTGGAGTTTAACATAAACTTCAAGTTCTTGGGCCCTCCTCACAAGTCTATCCCAGGCCAGGCACTGTGCCAGCAGATTTTACATGCAAAATGTGAGGGAGACATTGTTCTTTTCAAGTGATAAAACAGAAACTTAACAGACATGAAGAGAATAGATTTTGCCGTAATTCAGCTAGGTGTTTTATCTTTCAAGAGATTAGGATAGCACTAGTGAAAATTATACCTAATCTGAGTATGGCTTCTAGCTGATGTTTAACTGTAATGTTTTCCCTCTTTGCTCTGGTCAACGTTATAATATCGGTTTTTTTGTTTGTTTGTTTGTTTTTCTTAGCTGATTTTTTAAATAATGTTACCTAAAGCACTATACTTGATCAACAGCTCGATTTAATAAAGAAACACTTAATGTTAGCTCCGGAGGGACAAGATTAATTAATCTTTGCCCTCAAGGATCTCACAGTCTAGCCAGCCACCCTGATCAGACCATAGTCCTAGGGGCAAAAATCCACTCAAGACCAGAATTTCAGATTGATTACTTTTTAGCTAATGCAGTAATTATGTTGTCATCTGACACTGATATTGATGTAGAGTCTTGGCCAAAGTGACTTCTATAGTGAGGAGAGAGGAGGATGTGTTCTGAATTTACTTCTTCCGTTAGACACTCTAATCCCTTCAGAACTGGCCTCTCTTCTCCAAGATGTCTGCACATTGGCCCAGAGCCACAAGGTGGCAGGATAAGCCTCATCATTTCTCATCCAAACCAACTGAAGCCATAGGCTTTTAAGTGCATGCTCGCTCTGCCCATATCTCTCAAACACATGCTGGGAGATATTTAGAGCAAATATTATCCAGATTAGTATTACCTCGAGTAACTTGTTTCCTTCTACCACCCACTCATCAGTTCTACTCTCCTTTCAGTGCTAACTCAAGGACATTCCAAGGTTATACTTTGGAGTACCCCTGGAGCATCTGGGATTTCATCCTGCATTTCAAAATCTTTTCATGTCCTACTCAATGATCTGTTTACATAAAACATCTGTTAATTTTGCCATTTTAATGGCTATCTAGCTTCTTTAATATGAATGTCTTGGTATTACAATAGCTTGTATATTTCCAAATCAGTCCGAGATTCTTTTTCTTTTAGTCTAAAATGAGCTGTTGCTCAGAATCTGTTCTTCCATGAAGCCATATCTCTCCAGGACTTCCCTGTAGCTCAAACAGTAAAGAATCTGTCTGCAATGCTGGAAACCAGGGTTCAATAGCTGGGTTGGGAAGAACCTCTGGAGAAGGGAATGGCAATCCACTCCAGTATTCTTGCCTGGAGAATCCCATGGACACTCAAGGAGCTAGGCGGGCTACAGTCCGTGGGGTTGCAAAGAGTTGGACACGGCTGAGTGACTAACACGCATGCACGCACACGCACACACGCGCACGCGCGCCTACACTTCTCTCCAAGTCGTGGTAAAGTCAGCCTTTCTGAGAAAGTTCTAGTTTTCCTCAGAAGTTTCAACACATTTCTCAACTCCAAGGTTAGAAACTATGTTTTTCTATTATTCTTCAAGTGTTCTTGCATTTTTCTCTTTCCTTTCACTTCTACCTTTCTCTGTGTTAACTTCTGAAAACTGCGGGCATGGAACGAGGCTCTGTGACGTCTCTGGTGAGCTCATTGTCTTCTATTATGCTTAATTTTATTGGTATCTGGCCCCAGACAGTAAAACGCCGAGAGTACTATAACCATGTGAACTTACTGTACCAGAATAATTCTGAGCTCATCCATTGCCATGTAAGACAAATTATTTTAGTGCAATGGCAAAACAAAACAAAAATAAGCAAAAATAACCTCCTTGAACATTCTTAGAGGACTCAGGAGCCATTGATTATAATAACTAAGAACTCCTGAAGAAAATTAGATCCTGACTGGGTTTCTGAATTTGGCTGCTGGGTAGAAACTAGGACCTAAAGACAATGAGAATGAAATGGCACACGTGAAGTGAAGCCAACTCCCCGAGATAGTCTATTTAGGTAAGAATAGGTTTGGAAGCATCACAGACTTGATTATGGGTCAGGTCTCTTTAAATGGTACTGGTCAAGACCCTTGGAGCCTCCCCTTTCACCCTGTCTTTTCTGGGGTAATGTCTGTGGCTCTGAAATCTTTTATGTTCCCTTCTGTAATCTAGAAGGAGGGAGAGAAGATGCTCACGGCATATCCTGTGTCATTTAGTAACTGGTCTTACAGCAATAATTTATCATCTTTTGAAGTTAGATTTGGTTTTACCACTCTGCTATTATCCTTCCCTGATCCCTCCAAATACGTTGTAACAAATGTGTGTGTGTACCTTCCTTTTCAGAGTATCAGTTGCACCTACCTTTGAGGTAACTCTGTATTTGAGGTTTTCTTACATTGGAGTGATGAATCCCTAAGTCAGAATAAGTTGGACACACAAAATTTTGATTGAGGTAATTGCTCAGGCATAGTGAATGAAGGCAGACATCTTTCTTTTTTTTCTTTTTTAAGACTTATTTTTTTAAAAGCAGTTTTAGGTTAAAATTAAGATGATATACAGAGATTTCCCATATAGCTCCTGCTTCAACATGTGTACAGATTTCTATATCATCAGCTTTTCCCACTAGAATGGTACATTTGTTACAACTGATGAACCCATATTAACACATAACTACCCAAAGTCCATAGTTATCAAGGGTTCATTCTTGGTGTTGTACTTCTATGTGTTTGGATATGTACAGTGCCATATATAGGCTTTCCAGGTGGTGCCAGAGGTAAATAACCCACCTGCCAATGCAGGAAACTTGATGTGGGTTCCTTCTCAGGGTTGGGAAAATCCCCTGGAGGATGGCATGGAAACCCATTCCAGTATTCTTGCCTGGAGAATTCCAGTGGACAGAGGAGCCTGGTAGGCTATAGTCCATAGGGTTACACACAATTGGACATGACTGAAGCAACTTAGCATGCACACACAATTACATATATCCATCACTATGGTATTGTACTATTTTCACTGGCCAAAATGCCCTCTGTGTTCCACATACTCATCCCTTCAACTACCATCCCCACTCTCTACCCCCAAGCTCCTGGCAACCACTGATGTTTTACTGTATACATTGTAGACTTTTCAGTTTGGCTTATTTCATTTAGTAATACACATTTAACTTTCCTTCCTATCTTTTCATGGCTTGATGGCTCATTTCTTTTTAATGCCGTAAAATATTCCATTATCTGGATGTATCATGGTTTATTTTGTGATTTCAAGGACATTTTGGTTGTTTTCATGCTGTGTCAATTTTGCATAAAAATGCTAAAAACATCTGTGTGTGGGTTTTTGTGGGCATAAGTTTCCGCTCTTTTGTGTGCATAAGTTTCAGCTCTTTTGTGTAATTACTGAGGAGCACACTTGCTGGGTTGTATGGTAAGAGTGTGTTTAGTTTGGTAACAAGCTGCCAATTCTTTCTAAAGAGGCTGGACCATGTTTCATTCATACTCGCAATGAATTAGAGTTCTTGTTCCACATTCTTTTCAGCATTTGGTGTTGTCAATGTTCCAAATTTTGGACATTCTAATAGATGTGTAGTGGTATCTCATAGTTCTTTTAATTTGCAGTTCCCTGATGACATACCATGTGGAGCATCTCTTTTTATACAATTCTTACTTTTTAAATTCAAGTATAATTGATTTTTAATATTTGTTTCATGTGTTAGCCTAGTGATTCAGTTTTTATTCAAAAATATTAATATTATAAATAAAATTGATCAATTTAATTTATAATATTATATTAGTTTCATATGTTAACATAGTGATACAATTTTTACAGATTGTACTTTATTAAAAGTTGTTACCAGCTAATGGCTATAATTCCCTGTGCTATATATACAGTATATCCTTGTTGCTTACCTATTTTATACATACTAGTTTGTATCTCTTAATCCCATATCCCAAACTTGACCTTCCCCATTTCCTTTCCTCATTGTTAACCACTGGATCTGTGAATCTGTTTCTGTTTTGCTATATACATTTGTATTATTTTTCAGTTTCACCTATAATTGATGTCATATAGTATTTGTTTTTCTCTAACTTATTTCATTAAGCATGATATTCTTTTGGTCCATCCATTTTGCTATATATGACAGAATTTCATTCTTTTTTTATGGCTGAGTAAATTCCATTGTATATATATAACATATCTTCTTTTTCCATTCATCTGTTGATAGTCTCAACAGACTCATTAAAAACATTTGACAGAATTCAATATCCATTTATGGTAAAAATTCTCAACCAAGTGGTATAGAGGAAGCATGCTGCAGCTGCTGCTAAGTCACGTCAGTCATGTTCGACTCTGTGTGACCCCATAGACAGCAGCCTACCAGGCTCTGCCGTCCGGAAGCACACTTCAACGTAATAACCCATATATGCCAAACCCACAGCTAACATCATACTCAACAGTGAAAAGCTGAAAGATTTTCCTCTCTGATGAGAAATAAAACAAGGATACCTACTCTCACCACTAATTCAATACAGCACAGGAAATCCTAGCCAGAGTGACTGAGCAAGGAAAAAAATAGTCACCCAAATCAGAAAGAAAGAAGGAAACTGTCACTATTTGCAGATGACATGATGCTATAAGAAAACAACCCTAAAGACTTCACCAAAAAACTGTTAGAACTAACAAAGGAATTCAGTAAGTGACGGGATAAAAGATCAATATACAGAAATCTGTGGCATTTCTATATACTAATTGTGAAGTATCTGAAAGAGAATTAAGAAAATAATCCCATTTACCATTGCGTCAAAAATCACTAATGTCTAAAGTTATTTGTCTGTTTCCTTGAAGTGAAGACAAATGCTGCACTCTGGCAAGGTGAACTCCTTCGAACTCAGATCTTTTCTATCAGTCAATATATCTCAGTGGAAAATCACCGGCTTATAGGATTAATACCCTAGTCAATCTATGATCTCTATTACATGTGTATTATTAGTTGCTTCAACATAGTAATGCAAAGTAGACTTCTATCTTCTTTTTAGAAACCAAGTTATATATAGAGCGACTGATAGATTTAGATATAACAAATTGCACTTACTTGATAGTAACTTTGGGGGTTCCCAGGTGGTGCAGTAGTAAAGAATCCACCTGCCAAATGCAGGAGACACCAGAGACATGGGTACGATCCCTGGGTCAGGAGGAAATGACAACCCACTCTAATATTGTTGCCTGAAAAATTCAATGAACAGAGGAGGCTAGTGGGCTACAGTTCATGAAAACACAAAGAGCTGGACCCAACTGAGTGAGCACACAACTTTAAAGTTGAATTCACTTGTTAGAAACATATTTTTTCTTAAATAAGACTACTGCATTTTGTGGTGAGTGATAGTAAGGTGATAATTGGCCCTCATTATAGTAGCTTCTTAATAAAGCAATGAATTTGGAGACAAATATATCACTTGTCATTTTGGGGGGCTTACTGTTTATTTGTTTTTATTTTTTAATTAGAGTACAGTTGCTTACAATGCTATATTAGTTTCTGCTGTATAATGAAGTGAATCAGCCACATGTATACATATATTCCCTCCCTCTTGGACCTCTCTCCCACCTCACCCCCCATCCTTCCCATCTAGATCAACACAGAACACTGAGCTGAGCTTCCCACACTATACAGTGGGTTCTCACTAGGCATCTATTTTACACATGACTTATTAAGGTGAGTTGCATTTGAGAGATAAAATTTAGCTCTCATTTGTATTTTATTAACATGTTGTCCAGTCCCAAGACTTTCATTAGGGCAGCCTTCATCTTCTTGTTCCTGAGGCTATAAATTAGAGGATTGCATAATGGTGTTATTACAGAATAAAATAAGGTAATGAATTTTTGCATTTTCACTGGGTGTCCTGATCCAGGACTAACATACATCACCGTAACAGAGCCAAAAAACAGAGTTACCACAGCCAGATGAGAAGCACAAGTAGAGAAAGCCTTGCGTTTGCTGGCTGCTGAGGGCATCCTTAACACAGCCAGAATCACCAGCGCATAGGAGCAAAGGATGAAGAGAAACGTACCGATCATGAAAACAACATTAAAAGTAGAATAAATGAGTTGTGTGGTGGTGTCTTCAGAACAAGACAGCATCATCAATGGGACAGGATCACATATAAAATGGTCAATGATATTTGTGTTGCAAAAGGGCAACCGTGAGACGAGAACAACTGGGGTTAGGAAGAGAATGAACCCACCAGACCACCCAAAGATGACGAGGCCAGTGTAGAGCTCTCTAGTCATGATGCGTGGGTAATGCAGAGGACGGCAGATGGCAAGGTACCTGTCAAAGGCCATGATGCAAAGGTAGAAGCCCTCGTCACACCCGAAAGAGAAGAAGAAGTAGAATTGTGCAAAACAACTCACGAAGGAGATGGACTTGCTTGAGGACAGGAAGTTGGCCAACATGTTAGGGACGGTTGTGGTGACATAACATATTTCCAGGAAAGAGAAATTCCCCAAGAAGATGTACATGGGGGTGTGAAGGCGCTGATCCCACCGCACAGCACAGACAATGGCTGTGTTCCCCATCAGGGTCAGGATATAGGCTGCTGAGAAGAGCCCGAAGTAGAGGAGCTGCATTTCTGGGCTTGAGGGAAAGCCCAGGAGGATAAAGTGGGTAACAGAGTGGGCGGCTTCCTTGCTGGACATATTCATTAATCTGGAAGACATGGGGTGACAGTGGTTTGTGCTTTAATGGAGTGCCCTGATTCTTCCTGAAAAAAACAAAACAAAACAAATTATTTACCTTTCATTTCATTAAATTGTAAACAAATTTTTGGCAACAAAACTGTGGCTTTCATGGCTCAACACTGAACATATATTACTCTAAAAATTCACAATAAGAGAAGAAGGAAAACATGAAATGGAGAAAAATTTTTACTTTTCTAAGAAAGCTTAACTAGATGCTAGGGATGTATGTAATTTGATAAATCACCTATGTTAGCGTGTTCTTTCATCTGTTTACCTATACTAATGATATTACATTTCTGTGCATATGAAGTTTTTCTAATGTGTCTGTGTTTGGTATCCATGGTCAACTTAGATACTATATATATAAATGATATCACATGGTGTTTGTATTTCTCTGACTGATTTCACTAAGCAAAATGTTCTCTAGGTCCATTCACATTGTTGCAAATGGCAGACATGGAAGCAAGTCAAGTGTTCATCAACAAATGAATGGATAAAGAAGATGTAGTATACACACATAGGTATGAATATATATGTATATACATACCACATATATTATTGTATCAGTAACATTCCATTGTAATAGAATATTACTCAACCACAAAAATATCTATTAACATGTTCGTTGTGTCAGGTAGGCTTTTAAGTGCTGGAGAAACAGCTGTGGACATGACAGATCTTAAGCTCATGGAGCTTACAATCAAGAGATTACCATGAACTTTTAATATATTTTTTGCAAAATTTTGATGTGTTTCCCACTATTGGAAATATTTTTGCATTTTACAAAAAATATTTAATAAATCAAGGAATCTTTTTCAAGGTGGGAATCCAAGACTTTGAGTCAGGGAGGTCCTTGATATATTTTTGTGTAGAAAGGTAATATCTGGATTCCCAAGTCAGACCACATAGATGACTGACACTTATTTGATGACTGAGATGGCACCTAAATTGGAAGGACTATTTATAGATCCTCATTGCCCTTTGGGTTGTATAAATATGGGTGTAGTAAATTAAGCCAGCTAAATATGTGACAGTACCATCTAAAATAGTCTGTCAATACTTTTAAAGAAAGAACTCACTATTTACACAAGGCTTTTAGGAAACACATCTTCTAATAACTTGTTTGAAAGATATATATGTATTTGAATGGATCATCTCTCTATCTTTTAGAAATTTCTGCAACCTTTTTACTCAGGATCTTAGTATCAGCCACCTCTATTAATTTATTTTACGTACAGAAAAGTCATTGACAAAGGATTAATTTTAAATCACTACTGATACTTACCCTTTTGTTTTGGAATATTTCCTGAGGATAGTAATTTTCCAGTGACAGATTTAGAATAAATCTTGTATGTACAGCAAAAACTCATACATGCAAAAAATTGTTACTTCAAAAAGAATTAATCCATGTTAAACAAGAGCTCATTAATCTAATGGAAGTGAGAAACAACATATGAGCTTGGAAAAGAATATATCTCTGAGATGAAATATTTGCCATATTTCCTCTACTACCAAGCAACAGAAATCATCTAAATAAATTCTTCCCCAGCAATTTATGAGTTAATATGAACAACAACAACTGCATCTTCATTTGAAATCTTAAGCTTCTTTGCTTATATCTCTTATTCACCCTTTAGAGAGAGAAAGACGTGAGACTTAGAACTTAAGCTTCTAGGATTTAAGGAAACAAGACAGAACATATATTATTTAGGGTTTTTTTTTTTTGGGGGGGGGTAGCGTTTTGTCCTAATGAAATATTTAGTTTTCTCAAAGAAGAAATGCTTCCTATTAAATTATTTTTGCAAACTACAGAACACATGTGGCTCACATGATATGGTTTCCACTTGCTGCTTGGCTGAATGCTGAGAAGAGGTTTAGGCATGGAAGATTAAATATTACTCCATGGAGCAAAAGGCATGTGAGGGACTTCCAAGAAACTGGATGATCCAGTTTGTAATCTTTTAAGTGTTGCAAAGGGTGAACCCTATAAAATATTTTTTCTTGAGTTTCAAGGCACATGTTTATGGTTAAGACAAAAGCATGGATGAAGGAAATATATATATGCATACTTCCTTGCATCATAATCTTTGGGGATTTGGGGTTTTCTCTCTTAATGATCTATTAGATTTGTTTATAAGAGGAGATAATTTTGAATTTTCCCTTATATATAATCAAACACCAAGTCCTAGTATTCTCCAAAGAATAGTGAAGATGTGGAAATCCATTTTATTTATTTATTTTTATTCTGTAGCATCCATGTATAGTTGAAGTTTCCTGGGGAATAATTAAGTAATAATTGGAATTGTCATAATTGCTACAATAGGAAGCTTTACCACTGGATTCTTGATACCAACTTTGAAGAAGAAGAAACCATTCTTCTTGTCCATCAAATATCTGTTCTTGCATAGCTTGTTAGAGATATTTAAGCTGCATTTTTTTAAGAGTAAAAAGAGTTGACAACTCAAACTCATAGATGTATTGGATTGGCCAAAAATTTTTTTCAGGTTTTTCTGTAAGATTTTATGGAAAAATTTGATGAACTTCTTGGCCAAAGTGAGAGAATGGTGATTGCTGGGAACTCTGGGGGATGAAGGAAATGGGAGGTTGGTCAAAGGGTACAAACTTCCAGCTATAACATGAATAAATTCAAGTGTACAGCATGGTGGCTATAGTTAAACTATATTACATACTTGAAAGTTGCTAAGGAAGTAGATCTTACATCTACTAATGTATATTAATTAATTTTCATAAGTTGAACTCTCCTTGCATTCATGGGATAAATTCTGCTTAGTCATGTGTATAAGCCTTTTAATATGCTACTGAATTCAGTTTTCTAGTATTTGTTGAGAATTTTGTGTCTATATTCATGAGGATGTTGGTCTGTAGTTTTCTTATCTTGTCATATCTTTTACTGGCTTTGGTATTTGGATATGAATAGACTTTTGAATGAATTAGGATATGTTTATTCCAATGTCAGCATTAAAAGTTTGTCAATGCTGTTGATATTTTCTATATTTTTTCTTTATAAATCACTTATGATCCTTAATACTTTTTTCTCCTTTTTCTTTAAAGCCAAATGAAATATTGTTCTAAACAATTTATAATTATTAACTCACATTAATCCTATAAACTATTGTTAGTAGTTTTAGAATCAATAATATCATTTATTTGTGTTGAATCTGTTAAAGACAATTTCAGGCACATTGTTGTATGGCTTGAAATTCAAAAGGAAAATTAAGAAAAATTCCTGGATATAGATAGAGAGGCCTGGAAGAATATGGGAAAAGTTAGACACAACTATTAAGGAAGCTAAGCTTGTTGAAATACACAAATCGTGACACTTCCCCATACATAGGGTTGATACAGCTCTGAGAAAATTGTCTTAGGAAGACAGTTTCAAAAGCTTGAGGCTCACGGGACTAAATCTCTCTGAAAATACCTCTTCTAGTGCACTCTCATCCCAGAAATAATATCATCGACATCTTTCACACATAAAAGTTTTAATTATTTTACATTTCATACCACCGTAGGTATTTGCTCTTTGACTTGTTACTAGACATTTACACTATGTCAGAAAATTATGTGACTAATTTAGAAAATAAAACTAAGAAAAATAGTCTAATATGAAAATATAAAGCAGAGCGACTGAACTGAACTGAATACTGGTAAAATAGTCTATTACGTATACATACTAGGAACTTCCCGAGTGACGCTAGTGGTAAAGAACCTAACTGCCAAAGCAGGAGACATATGAGATTTGTATTTGATCCCTTGGTGGGGAAGCTCCCCTGGAGAAGGACATGACAATCCACTCCAGTATTCCGGCCTAGAGAATCCCCATGGACAGAGGAACTTGGCAGGCTATAGTCCATAGGGTCACAAAGAGTCGGACAAGACTGAAGCAACTTAGCATGCATGCGTACATACTATAATGGTCTTACTTTATTTATTGGCACATATGTAATTCATTGACAGTTTCAGATATTCTCCAGGGATGACTTCGTATGAAAAAGCTTGAGGAACTGAGATGCAGAAGAGAAAATGTAGGTGACAGAAGAGAGAACTGGTTTGAGGAAAGAGCACAAAACCAAGAAGAGGATATTTTGGTCACAGTCGGGGTACTTATGTGATTAGTCTATAACACTGATGCTATTAAGGGAACACTGATGACGTCCCCAAGACTACACATGCAGCAATTGTGTCTTAAGTGAGCTCTAGGTAGCAAGTAAACTTTCTAAGAACAATTATAGGAAATACAAGACATTACAAGTTGTGTATTTGTGTGTTTTATGTAGGTTTTATTTTGTTCTTGAAGTAGCAGGTATGCATTTAGTACACTGGTTTTGAACCAGTTTTAGTTTCGGAGATGGAGTCTATTTTCAAAATTCTTTCCAGACTTTGCTGCAAAAAGGTTTATCAGTGGCTGCTTCAGCCAACAATGTATAAACTCTGGATCAAAGTCCTAGTTTGTTGGCTCAGCTTCAGTTCCAGAAGCAATATTTCCCCCATTTCATTCTGAGGGAAGAATTCAGTTCAGTTCAGTTCATTCGCTCAGTCATGCCTGATTGTGACCTCTTAGACTGCAGAATGCCAGGCTTTCCTGTTTATCACAAACTCCTGGAGCTTGCTTAAACTCATATCCCCTGAGTCAGTGATGCCATCCAACCATCTCATTCTCTGTCATCCTTCTCCTTCTGCCTTCAATCTTTCCCAGAATCAGGGTCTTTTCCAACGAGTTGACTCTTCACACCAGGTGGCCAAAGTACTGGAGCTTCAGCTTCAACATCAATCCTTCCAATGAATATTCAGGACTGATTTCCTTTAGAATGGACTGGTTTGATCTCCTTGAAGTCCAAGGGACTCTCAAGAACCTTCTCCAACACCACAGTTCAAAAACATCAATTCTTCTGCACTCAGCTTTCTTTGTAGTCCAACTCTCACATCCATACATGACTGCTGGAAAAACCACAGCTTTGACTAGACAGGCCTTTGTTGGCAAAGTAACGTCTCTGCTTTTTTTTTTTNTGGTGTAAAGACACTTAATTCTTCCCTCTAATTCCTTATGTTCTTATGGTTATAAACTTTACTTTTACAAATGGTCTAAGTCCCAATACTACTTTTGCTTTAGACAATCAATAGTAATGTATGTGTGTGCATTATATATAGATAGAATGATCTCAACATATTTACCATTTCAGCTGCTCCTCATTCTTCCCTGTGGTTCCTCAGAAGCGATGTCTTTCAATTCTCTTGCCCTGTTCCCAGACTTCTGAATACTAACCTCTAGAATTTAGTGAAGAACTGAGGGAAAGAGTTGCTAACTTCGTTCAGACTTATTCTGTGGCTAGAATCCTTGGGTTTTATTTTTTTTATTATCATTATGAAATAGTATTAATTTATTTATTGTTTTTATCCCCTATGGTCCCTCTGATTTAGAAGACAATTTGTGTATAATTCATACAAATTACATACATTCTCAGTCAATTCAGAACAAGTTTGAAATTATTGTATTGTGCACTTGTCTTCTAGATCCTTGGGTTTTAAATCTACTGTGCCAATCTACAGAAGGCCATTCAAAGCTTATTTAGATTTTGCCTTTTTTTCCTTAACCCTGTCTATATCAGACTTTCTCACTTTTATCACTCTGCCAGGGATGAACAAAGTCACGGCTCTCTTTTCTCCTAGGAAGTGTTATCACTTTCTGGAACTTAGAGTTTATTTGGATTTCTATATAAACACACATTGCAGAAAAATACAATTTGATTCCACTTATACTTATTCCACTTATAAGCTAGCTGGAATAGACAAATTCACAGAGTGAGAAAATACATTGTTAGATGCCAGGGGTCAGGGAGTGAGGGGTTGGGGGGTTAGGCTTTAAGGGGTTTAGGAAGGTGAAAAACTTGGGAGACAGATGATGGTGAGTGTTACACAGCAGTGTGTACTTAGTGTACTCAGTGCCACTGAGCTGTANGTGAGAAAATACATTGTTAGATGCCAGGGGTCAGGGAGTGAGGGGTTGGGGGGTTAGGCTTTAAGGGGTTTAGGAAGGTGAAAAACTTGGGAGACAGATGATGGTGAGTGTTACACAGCAGTGTGTACTTAGTGTACTCAGTGCCACTGAGCTGTACAGTCAACTATGATTAAAATAGTGTGTTATGTGACTTTCACCCAATAAAAAAATTAATCAAAAAAAGAAGGAAACACCTACAGCCATGATTTAGGAAGTTCTCTGGACCTGCCTCCTGAGAAATCTGTATGCAGGTCAAGAAGTAACAGTAAGAACTGGACATGGAGCAACAAACTGATTCCATATTGGGAATGGAGTACGTCAAGGCTATATATTATCACCCTGCTTATTTAACTTATATGCAGAGTACATCATGAGATATGCTGGACTGGATGAAGCACAGGCTGGAATCAAGATTGCCAGGAGAAATATCAATAACCTCAGATATGCAGATGACATCAACCTTGTTGCAGAAAGTGAAGAACTAGAGACTCCTGATGAAAATGAAAGAGGAGAGTGAANTCTAGTCAAGGCTATGGTTTTTCCAGTAGTTATGTATGGATGTGAGAGTTGGACTGTGAAGAAGACTGAGGGCTGAAGAATTGATGCTTTTGAAGTGTGGTGTTGGAGAAGACTCTTGAGAGTCCCTTGGACTGCAAGGAAATCCAACCAGTCCATTCTGAAGGAGATCAGCCCTGGGATTTCTTTGGAAGGAATGATGCTAAAGCTGAAACTCCAGTACTTTGGCCACCTCATGAGAAGAGTTGACTCATTTGAAAGGACTCTGATGTTGGGAGGGATTGGGGGCAGGAGGAGAAGGGGACGACAGAGGATGAGATGGCTGGATGGTATCACTGATTCGATGGACGTGAGTCTGAGTGAACTCTGGGAGTTGGTGATGGACAGGGAGGCCTGGCGTGCTGCGATTCATGTCCGCAAAGAGTCAGACACGACTGAGTGACCTAACTGAACTGAACTGAAGGTCAAGTATACAAAGCTGGAAGTAGTAGAAATAAGTGGTAATCCCATGTCGTTCATCCCAGTCCAAGAAAGACAGACAGGTGACCAGACTGGTGCCTGAGAGACCAGATGTCAGTACCACAGTGAAGACACCCTCCTGAGAGGGATTTAGCTTTTTCAGTAACTCGTGGCTTTGGGCAAAGGAGGATTTGGTATTGAAACAAACAGACTTTTCCTCTTTCCCTTCGGTTGCCCATGAAGATAACATGTCTGAGTGATCACAAAATGTCCTACTCTGGAAGCACTAAACTACCTTGCCTCAAGAAGCACAGTTGTATGTGTCTCAGACTTCAGTGAAAAAGTTCAGAGGAGGCATGAGAAGGGCCTGGGGATACTCATCCAGGTAACTTGACCTTGCAAAGCCACCAGCCTCAGGTGCCACTCAGCAAACTTCATGCTGAGTGCTTCTGTCTCCGTGGCTATTCCTTGCATTTTAGAAAGACTGTTTCTTGAGCTCACCCCCATAGTCCTCTATATGTCAAGTTGCATGCCTTTTTTTTCTTGGACTTCCCTCTCTTTCCTGGTACCTAGGAGATATCAGAGCCTGGGGTAGATCTCAGACTAGGAACACACAGTGACCTTGGAATAGAGATCCAAGGAATACAGAAGAGTTCTGGGCTGTGAAATGTCCTTTGTCCTTAGGAAATTAGCTTTGTTGCATCACTTAGATTATCCACAAATGATGGTTACTCATTTGGCCAGTTAAATGTTGCTAGTTTTAACCCAAATGTTCCCCTTAAGCTCTGCCCAGCCCCTGCCTAACTTGAGGCTTCTGGCCTCCCCTAGAGAAGTCCAGGATTTCTATGTAGGAGAGATTCTCCATTTTTGCTTTCATCCTTGTTTGTTTTCGCTACTTACTCTTCCACACTGTCCACAAAGCTTACCTGGCACTGGAGCAATTTTTTACCTTTGAACAGAGGAAATGAAGGAAGGATTTTTTCTCATCTTCTTTTCTATTTTGGGGGGCCTCATTGAATCTTTGTTACGGTGCTTGTACCAGCTGTAGTGTGGGGGCTTCTCTCTTGTTGTGGCACCCAGGCTCTAGGGCATGCCGACTCTGTAGTTGCAGAGCATGAGCTTAGTTGCCCCGTGGCATATGGGATCTTAGTTCCCTGACCAGGGATTGAATCTGTATCCCCTGCCTTGGAAGGTGGATTCTTAACCACTGGACCACCAAGGAAGTCCCTCTTTCTCATCTTCATTTCCTCTGTGATCTTTTCTCTCATCCATAAGTGTGACACCATTTTCAGCTGAAGGTGGGAAGTGTCAGGGCAAAGAATACAGTGCTTTGTTAACCTCTTAACTTCTCCAACTTACAAGGTTTTCTTTCTCTTTTCCATCTTAATAGCTTTTTCTATTTCATGATTTCTCTTTTCCAGTCTGGTTTGGGGGTTTCAGTTCTCACTACTTTTGTGTCATACCTCCTGATGTTTGAAATAATGAGATGCATCTCTGTTTTCCAGGAGAGTTTATGTTCTTCCTTATCGTAAGTACAATCCACTATCTTCACCATTTCTATCTCTTTCCACTTAGTCCTTCTACTAGTCTTAATATTAAGTCCCTTTGTATTAGGAAGATTAAAGATGGGCCCATGATTTTTCTGGAGAGAACTTGACCTTCAAGCTATAGATTGGGAGTGTACAGGAGGAAGGAAGAAGAAATAGAATGGTAGACTTCTACCTGAATGGTATTATCTCCTTATCCAGAGTATATGGGCTATTGAGATACTTCTGTGAGGAAGTCATGAAATCAGAGCCAGGGTTGGGTTTTGGTAACTTAGTGTCCCAAAGAGAAGGTTCCCTTGATTCATATCATGCTTGATTTGACTGAAATTCTTTTCAGATTTTTTTTTTCCTGTTTTTGGAGTAACAGTTTCATAAATTTGATATTGGTATCTTGAAATATTTCTTTTACCACTTGAATAAATAATTCTTTTTTTTTCTTTCAAGTACCGTATGAGGTGATTTTGTTTGTTGAGGGTCAGGGAAACAAAAGTTTATTTTTTCCACATACATTCATGAGTTTTTACTGCTTTACAACCCTTGCACATTATAACATTATAATTTGTATACGACATTTTTTCAAGGCCAAACTGTATCCCAAAGACAGAGAAAAAGAGAGAGAGAGATGGAGGGAGAAAGAACACTAGGAATAACAGTAAGAAGATAGTGTTCTTTTTGTCTGTTTTTAGTACTTAAGCTTTCAAAAGAACACAGAAAGGTGATGTTTAAAAATAATTGTGATGGTTAGTGGTTTCCTCAGGGGAAATAAAAAGAAAAAAATCAGTATCTTTTTTTACCTTTAATTCAAGTCATCATATTTATTAGCTGCCTTTAAACCCTTGCTAAACCGACCAAACACTGAATCTCCTTCAGTGCTGCTAACTCCTTTGCAAAGTTAAATTTATTTATAAAATCATACTTTATTAATGTTCCAGATTCCAGGAAAAATAAGGGCATGTAGGATGTGGGAAAATAATATTACAAGAAAAAAGAAGGTGAATTTATGAGTTTAACAAGTTTTACATGTGCAAATTCACCACTACAGGGCTTGTTGTTGTTGACTATTTTGAAAAGAATAATAATTAACATTTTGAGCCACTTGTTTTGTGTCAGGCACAATCTTAAGTTCTTTACATATATTAATGAATAAATGAAGCCAATCAAAATAGCATATTATACATGATATTATAGGATTGATGTCATTTTGTTGTTCAATCACTCTATTGTGTCCAGCTTTTTGTGACCCCATGGACTGCAGCACGCCAGCCTTCACTGTCCTTCACTATTTCCTGGAGTTTGCTCAAACTCATGTCCATTGAGTCAGTGATGTGAAGCCATCCAACCATCTTGTCCTCTGTTGCCCTCTTCTCCTTCTGCCTCCAATCTTTCCCAGCATCAGGGTCTTCTCCAATGAGTTGGCTCTCTGCATCAGGTGGCCAAAGTATTGGAGCTTGAGCTTGAGCTTCTGCATCAGTGTTTCTAATGAATATTCAGCATTGATTTCCTTTAGGATTGACTGGTTTGATCTCCTTGCTGTCACATAATTTTGTGAAACTCTTCCTTAGTAAAGCTCTTTAACATTTACAAAACACTTTGACATAGTGACTGCAAGCTTTTGCAAATTATTTGACCTTTCTTTTTTACTTTTTAATCTATAAAATTGAGCTAATTAGAATACTTTCATTATGTTTGGGATTATAAGAAGAGGTTATTGAAAACCAGTGGCTGCAGAAACATATTAACTTATTAATATGATTTTGCAGGGTGGAAACATTTCCTGCCTCATTACTTCTTCTTAAGCCCATTTATTACTTGGTTTCAGGAAATTTAAAAGTCCTGTAGCCTGGAAAAAGGCATAGAGTTAGAAAGCATCTCAATGGACTAGAGAAGCAAGAGATTATATGGCAGAGTTGTGATAAGTAAGAATGATTTAGGAGCTTGAGCACTCCTTACATCAAAAACAAATAATTTTCTTACCTGGAATGTCCACTTCAAAACTCACAAATGCATTCTTATGTTTTGAACTGAGTCATCATCTCTTTCACAGGAATAAAACAGGGAAAATTGTTACATAAACAAAATATTCTTACATCCTGGATTTTCTGGGGCAATTTTTTGGAGGTTAAGTAATGAGTCCTAAATTAGGTTTGCAATGTATCTGCATGGCAAATCTTTATAAAGGTTTTATTAAAGTGCTCTTTTTTACAATAAAATAATGAAAATAATATTCAAGAAAAGGATTGGTAGTGGATGGAACAAGAGTCTGATTCCCTGAGTACTAATTCTGTAAGCAGTCATTATTATTTAGTGGTAACATATATTTTTCTCTTAATCTACATTCTAAAAATTCCTTTATATCCTTCACAAGTCAGCTACAAGGAAGTTGGAAGAACAATTTTCCTTCTGGAGAATAGTCGCTTAATTATGTAAAACCTTACAATCCATGACACATATTTGAATGGAATATTATAGTTCTAAAAATAATTATAAAGACTTGTCATAATATGGAACAAATTTGACAATATATTAAATGAAGCATATATACAAATGAAAATAGCTTTATTGCCGGGATTGAATTCTGGATGCTTTTCTTTAAAATTGTCCTTCAGTGTTATTTTAACACTGTTTTAGTAACAAATAACCTTGAACTGTCACTCATTTATTTGATCTTAAGTAGTATATTCCCTGGAGAAGGCAATGGCACCTCACTCCAGTACTCTTGCCTGGAAAATCCCATGGACGGAGGAGCCTGGTACGCTGCAGTCCACAGGGTCATGGGGAGTTGGACACGACTAAGCGACTTCTTTCACTTTTCACTTTCATGCATTGGAGAAGAAAATGGCAACCCACTCCAGTGTTCTTGCCTGGGAAATTCCAGGGATGGTGGAACCTGGTGGGCTGCCATCTCTGGGGTTGCACAGGGTCAGACACGACTGAAGCAACTTAGCAGCAGCAGCAGCAGCAGTATATTCTCAAGACCACTTCTCTCTCCAGTTTCTAAGTGGAGATGTTCTGTTATCTAAAACCCCATTACAGGAACAATCAAATATTTGGTGACACTTTGATGAAAATATTAGTATTCAGAATATTACATTTCTGAATACTTTGATTGATGCTGCTATGTAGGCATTAGAACCTGCCCTCTAAGGCTTCAGAAAGGGGTAATATGTAAAGAAAACAACCTATGTCTGGATGTCATTAGGCTAGCATTGACCATTACTGTTCAACAGAATGAAAAAAATTTTTTTTAATTTGTACTGGTGTATATTGCTAGTGGTAAGGAAACCGTCTGTCAATGCAGGAGATGTAAGAGATGTGGGTTTAGTCCCTGGCTTGGGGAGAACCGCTGGAGGAGGGCATTGGCAACCCACTCCAGTATTCTTGCCTGGAGAATCCCAAGGACAGAGGAATCTGGTGGGCTACAGTCTATAGGGTCGCAGAGTCTGATATGACTGAAGCAACTTAGCACATGTGCACACATAGCTGATTAACAATGTTGTGATAGTTTTAGGTGGACACAGAAAGGACACAGCCATTCTCCCCTAAATGCCCCTCCCATTCAGGATGCCACATAACATTGAGCAGAGTCCCACATGCTATACAGTGGGTCCTTGTTGGTTATCCAGTTTAGATAAAGTAGCATATATGGGTGACTGTAAGTTCTCTACAGAAATTTTGGATAATTGCTTTTAAGGGTTTATTTACTAAGAATGATCACATCACAAAGATAATAAAGTCAAATATGATAAGAATTACAATTGGAAAATAATATATTAATGATTCCTTTTTTACTTTACAACTAGCCAACTAAACAAGCAAAATGACATAATTATAATCTTATTGATCCCAGAACTATTAACCTAAATTATCAAATAGAAGATAGGAATTTTGACCACAGGTGAGTCATATTAACTATTCAAAAAACACTTAAGTGTGGTGTACATTTCTTATTTATCATACAGGCTAAATGCCAAGGAGGAACCCAACACTACCATTTATCTATAAAATCTCAGCATTTTATGATTATAAGTGGCCTCATAAATGTTTTATTTCACAGGCTGATATAAGTTAATATCACTAGATTTACATTTGAAGCTTAGATAACAATATAATTCTGATTGTTTTATGTTAGACTATACTGACCTGACAATGGATGGATCATCTAATATGTCTTACATTATGTTGAAACTACCAAGAAGTTTCCTCAAGGCTGCTTTTATCTCCTTATTCCGGAAGCTATAGATAAAGGGATTGAAGAGTGGGGTCACCATAGCATAGAACAAAGTTGCAACTTTCTGCATCCCAGCAGAATGTCCAAGTCCTGGGCTCACATACATGACCATCAGAGAGCCATAGAACAGGGATACCACAGCCAGATGAGACCCACAGGTGGAGAAGGCTTTCTGTCTACCGGTAGCTGAAGGCATATGCAACACAGCTGTTAGCACGAGAGTATAGGACCCAAGGATGAAGAGGAAGTTACCAAAGATAACTATTGAGCTGAGACTGTAGCAAAGCAATTGGGTTTTGGGGGCAGAGACACATGCCAATGCAAACAGTGGCCCTGGGTCACACACAACATGGTCAATGATGTTTGGTCCACAGAAGGGCATCCGAGAAATGAGAACAATGGGGACTAGGAACCACAGAAATCCACAGACCCAGCAGATAAGGACCAGTTTGATACACAGATGCCCAGTCATGATATTAGGGTAGTGCAAGGGACGGCAGATAGCAAGGTACCGATCAAAAGCCATGACAGCCAAAAGTAAGCATTCAGTCGTTCCCAAGGAAAAAAAGAAATAAAACTGTAGGAAACATCCAACAAAGGAGATGGTCTTTTTATCTGAGAGGAAGTTGACCAACATTTTGGGGACTGTAGAAGAGACATACCAGATCTCTAGAAAGGAGAAACTCCCCAGGAATATGTACATGGGGATGTGGAGTCGCTGGTCACACCATAAAGCACAAATAATGGCCCCATTCCCTGTTATGGTCAGAGCATATATTGTAAGGCAGAGTGAGAAGAGGAGGCTCTGAATCTTCCACTCATAAGAAAAGCCTAGGAGTGTAAATTCTCTTATGAAAGCAAAGCTGGAATCTGGATCAGAGAAATTCATTGGATCAGTAACCTGCAAGTTCAAAAGACATGTATTTATCATTCAGAATTAATTTCAAATGTGTTCTTATTTGAGAATGAGGAGAAGATATTTTTCCAAAATTCATCAGTTAGGAAGAGAATATAGTTTGCTTGTTCTTGGCCATATACTCTGAGTTCTGGGCATAGTAGGTAACTGGTGGCAAAGAAACAAACTTTTGCCTGCTTCTGAATCTCTCCCTTACCTTGATAGAACTAGAGAACTTCAAACATATTTTGTAAGCTTGTTATTTTGGGGACAGAGATGATCTATGACAGTTTCTGTATAGCACGTAACACAAAGTTAACACCATAAATGTACTAGTTTTTTTTTTTTTTTTTAACTAAACCCATCTTATGGTGAAATACTCAGCAGAGAAGATTTTACAATTTACACCTCAGTTGAACATATTCCTTATATATCATTAAAATGTAAAAAAATAAATGGACTTATTTTACAGTAACCATTTTAAGAGCAATACTTCTGTTTTTCTGCAACATAAAAATATAAGAGCATAATGTTACTCACCGACATCAGCTTTTGTAATGTTACAGTGATTCTCTAGAAATCAGTGGCTTTCAGTTTGCACTTAGTCTTTCACTTAAAATTTTGTAGAAAAAAGAAGCTTAGGTATGGGACTATATTTTGTAGTTTTTTTCCCCACACGTTTTTGGGATTGATTTTACTTATAAGCTACTTTAAAGTAAAACATTTTCATGATTCAAGAGAAGGCAAATGCTTTCTTTTGTTGTAAGCAAATTTCTTTTTACTCTATATTCTCATGGAAAGGATGCCAGATATTTGAGTTTCTTGAAATTTTTTTTTGTGTGTGGCAATATGCAGACATGTGAGTCCTAAAAGTTATGAAGGCTTATATTTTCTGCACAAACACAAAATTTTCAAAAGTAATTTTCTCCCGCTTATTTTCCACACCAGTGTTCTGAGAAGTTTTTCATAATGATTTGGTAGAAGTGTGTGCATCTTTTAGTAATCTAAATCCTTTAAAAATCACTCCAAATCAAGAGCATTAGGAAACCAATATAAGGAGATGGAGATAAAAGGGAGTTGGCGTTATGGTGTCAAGACTCTCTATGCTTGAAAGAAAGACCTGTGGTTTTAATATTGACCAGATCTCTAAGACCTGTTTAATAAATCATGTCCTTCTGTCTCTAGCCGGATAAAGAGTTTATTGCTTCACAAAATTAAGATTTCACTTTCTTTATCACAGGTTCTCCTGAGACGTGGCCTCTGTAGCTTTAGGGAAGTTCTCTTCCAAGCCAAAGTTTCTTTATAAAGTTAAATTAGTGCACATTCTCTGAGGGATCAGTAAAGAGAAGTAGCAACTTCTCTGAGGGCCCATTATTTACAAATAACTTGCCCACCTGAAATATAGATTCCAAAAGTTTCCAGAAAACACAGTTTGCGGAACAAAAAAGACACACTATGTCAGCCAAAGTTCTGATAAAAATATTTCAAATATCATCATGCATATTTTGGAGAATAGAGAGGGGATGTTCAGAAACCCCAGTGAGGCAAATGTTGAGATATAGAAACTGTAGGACACTGATGATAAAAATTTGGAGAATTTGGAAGTATCGTTTAGAAGGGCAGTGTAGTAGAAGTCTTTAGATTTTAAAGAAAAGAGAGAGAAGTATCAATATTTAAGCTTATTGACTAAAATACTTCAGAGGAACGTGTGACTTCCCAATTAACATATAAAAGCAAACTATTTACACTGAAAGACTAAAGAGGAAAAAGATTACTTAGATGTTATTACCTCTTGGTGATACTAAGAAACCCCTAGCAGTCTTGATTTTATCATTTGCCTGCTTAAAATCCACCAGTGGTTTCCTTATTCAAAAATTTCCCAGTTCTCCACAAATAGANTTCAATCTATGGGTCGAGAAGATCCCCTGGAGAAGGAAATGGCAATCCACTCCAGTACTATTGCCTGGAAAATCCCATGGACAGAGGAGCCTGGTAGGCCACAGTCCACGGGGTCACAAAGAGTCGGACATGACTGAGCGACTTCACTTTCACTTTTCACTTTCTTTACGGTCCAACTCTCACATCCATACACGACTACTGGAAAAACCATAGCTTTGACTAGACGGAAGTTTGTTGGCAAAGTAATGTCCCTGTTTTTTAATGTGCTGTCTCGGTTTGTCATAGCTTTTCTTCCAAGGAGCAAGCATCTTTTGATTTCATGGTTACAGTCACCATCTGCAGTGATTTTGGAGCCCAAGAAAATAAAGTCAGTCACTGTTTCCATTGTTTCTCCACCTATTTGCCGTGAGGTGATGGAACAAGATGCCATTAACTTCATTTACTGAACTTTGAGTTTTAAGCCAATTTTTTTCACTCTCCTATTTCACCCTCATCAAGAGACTCACATTAGTACTTATTTATCTTTAATTGGAACTTTGTATCTTTTGACCACCTACCTCCAAATCCCCCTCCTGCTAACACTCTATTTATGGCAACGACAAGTCTGATCCCTTTTTCTATGAATTTTGTGCTTTTTGTTTTGTTAAGATTCCACACATAGATAGACTAGTAAATCTGGTCTTTTGTGTTTCTATGGAACTGGGTACAGGTTCACTAGCAGATAAGATTGTCCATTTCACAGTAATATTTATTTGTCATTGTTCAGTTGCTAAGTCCTATCTGACTCTTGGTGACCCCATGGACTGTAGCATGCCAGTCTCCTGTCCTCGTCTTCCACTATCTCCCAGAATTTGCTCAAATTCATGTCCATTGAGTAGGTGATGCCATCCAACCTTCTCATCTTCTGCTGCCCTCCTTTCCTTTTGCCTCTAATCTTTCTCCTGCATCAGGGTCTTTTCCAGTGAGTTGGCTCTTTGCACCAGGTGTTCAAAGCATGAAACTTCAGCTTCAGCATCAGTCCTTCCAAGGAATATTCAGGGTTGATTTCCTTTAGGATTGACTAGTTTGATCTTCTTACTGTCCAAGAGACTCTCGAGAGTTNTGAGTTGGCTCTTTGCACCAGGTGTTCAAAGCATGAAACTTCAGCTTCAGCATCAGTCCTTCCAAGGAATATTCAGGGTTGATTTCCTTTAGGATTGACTAGTTTGATCTTCTTACTGTCCAAGAGACTCTCGAGAGTTTTCTCCAGCACCACAATTCAAAAGCATCAATTCTTTGGTGCTCAGCCTTCTTTATGGTCCAACTCTCACATCCATACATGACTACTGGAAAAACTATAGCTTTGACTATGTCGGCCTTTGTTGGCAAAATGATGTCTCTGCTTTTTAATATGCTGTCTAGTTTTGTGATAGCTCTCCCTCCAAGGAGCAAGGATCTTTTAATTTGATGGCTGCAGTCACTGTCTGCAGTGATTTGGGAGCCCAAGAAAAGAAAATCTATCACTTCTTCCACATTTCACCTTCTATTTGCTATGAAGTGATGGGACTGGATGCCATGATCTTAGGTTTTGAATGCTGAGTTTCAAGCCAGCTTTTTCACGCTCCTCTTTCACTCTCATGAAGAGCCTTTTAGTTCCTCTAGACTTCCTGCCATTAGACTGGTATCATCTGCATATCTGAGGTTGTTGATTATTTTCCTGGCAATCTTGAGTCCAGCTTGTGATTCACCCAGGCTAGCACTTACCACGATATACTCTGATGATCCCCTGGAGAAGGAAATGGTAACCCACTCCAATATTCCTGCCTGGGAAATCTCATGGACAGAGGAGACTGGTGGGCTACAGTCTACGGGATCACAAAGAGTTGAACATGACTGAATGACTTAGTTTGCACTCTGCATATAAGTTAAATAAGCAAGGTGGCGTTACTTATTTACTAAAATGTAATCTGATGAGTCCAGGTCACTTGGAAAATTTCCTTTTTACATTCCGAAGAGCTGTATAACTTACATAATATTTACTAGAGAGCCATGCCTCTAGATGGATATGAGATTCCTATTATAGGAGGTGATGCTTTATCAGTAACATTTTGATAAGGGAATTTAAGAGATTAAAGTCTGTTTTTTTTTTTTTTTCCTTCTAGAAAATACCTTTAGTTGATTTACTTGGAGTCTAGTTGATAAGGAATTTAGTGTGTTCCCCTGTATTCTTTCTTTTACACAGGAATTTCCTCATGGTGAAGGAAGCGAATGGATAACACACCAGCTGCTTTAATTCCTTCCTCTCATACATTTATAAGCACATTATTTGCTACAATTTGGCCACCATCAAAATTGCCCTTATTATGACATTTTAACTGGACCAACAAATATATTCCACATTAAAAAAAATCTGTAAGTATAGTAATGTGAAAAAAGTGGCCAGTTAAGACAATTGACTAAAATGATGTTCACACAGTGATGTTTGATAATATGGAAATTGTTCAACCTATAGAAACAAAATCAAAAGATTGTGAACAAAAGTTTTGACAATACCAATAGTTTAGACATACTAAGCCTTTTCCTATGATTTTGCTTTCTTTATAATGTATTTAAAGAAAAGAACTTTATTATTTACTACAATCATTATAGTAATTTCATTAATTACATTTTCCCACTTATCCCATATTCTGCAATTTGCCTATTCTATTGTTTCCTTTTATCAGCAATTTATTTCTCATTCTTTTTTCCCCTATCCTAAATCAATGTTTTAAATATCTCTGTGAAGTCCTATTTAAATATAAATTATGTCAATAATTTATTTTTAAAAGTTAGATCAAGAAATGATAGATTCACAGATATAATCAAATGGATTCCTCTTGAAAATATGTGATATGAGATAGTCTATTCAGTAATATCAAGATTGTGTGCTGTGCTGGGCTAAGTCACCTCAGTCATGTCCAGGTCTTTGTGACTCTATGGACTGTAGCCCACCAGGCTGCTCTGTCCATGGACTTCTTTGGGCAAGAACACTGGAGTGGGTTGCCATGCCCTCCTCCAGGGATCTTCCTGACCCAAGGATGGAACTCACATCTCTCAAGTCTGCTGCATTATCAGGTGGGTTCTTTACCACTAACACCACCTGGGAAGCCCACAGAAATAACGTGTGACCCAGCAATTCCTCTCCCAAGGATATACCCTAAAAAAGTGAAAATATGTATTCACAAAATAAATTTGTCTATGTATAACTCATAAAGACCAATAATGCAAGCAAACATCATCAACAGTTAACTAAACAAAATATTGTGCATCCATACTGTGGAATTTTATTCAACCACAAAAAGTAGTAAACTACTTTTCCAGTAGTCATGTATGGATGTGAGAGTTGGACTACAAAGAAAGCTGAGTGTTGAACAATTGATGCTTTTGAACTGTGGTGTTGGAGAAGACTCTTGAGGTTCCCTTGGACTGCAAGGAGATCCAACAAGTCCATCCTAAAGGAAATCAGTCTTGGATATTCATTGGAAGGACTGATGCTGAAACTGAAACTCCAATCCTTTGGCCATCTGATTCAAAGAACTGACTCATTTGAAAAGACTGTGATGCTAGAAAAGTTTGAAAGGGGGAGGAGAAGGGGACAACAGAGGATGAGATGGTTGGATTGCATTACCGACTCAATGGATATGAGTTTGAGCAAGCTCGGGAAGTTGGCGATGGACAGGAGGCCTTGCGTGCTGCAGTCCATGGGGTCGCAGAGTCGACATGATTGAGCGACTGAACTGAGCTAAACTGAACACATGCTACAACATAAATGAAACTTGTAAACATTATGTTAAGTGAAAGAAACCAGTCACAAAATGTCATATATTGTATGATTCCATTTATACGAAATTTCCAGAATAGGAAAATCCATAGAAACAGAAAGTAGATTAATTGTTTCCAGGGAATGGAGAGAGGGGAAATTAGGGAGTGACAGCTAACGGGTCCTGGAGAAGGCAATGGCACCCCACTCTGGTATTCTTGCCTGGAAAATCCTATGGACAGAAGAGCCTGGTAGGCTGCAGTCCATGGGGTCTCTAAGAGTCAGGCACGACTGAGCGACTTCACTTTCACTTTNAGTAAAATAAAGTAAAAAAAAAAAAAAAAAAAAAGAGGCTTGATTTTTTTTTTTTAAAGAGAGCTCTTTCCAAAATTAATTATTAAAAGTAAATATACAATGGAAAAAAGTGCCAATACCACCTGGATTCAAATAGTAAAATTATTTTAACTAAATTTTGATGAGAAAATGTAAAGAAATAAAATTATGACTAATCAATTTTTCATAAGAAGGTGCATGTATTTTGCTATATTTTTAATATTTAGATAGTAAAATTTAAATGTTGTTTTATAAGTTTAGAATACAAAACTTTTGACTCACCAGAGAAATACTGGTAATAAATTTAAAATATTGGACAGATCGCATGTACCAGTATGTATGTATGTATGTGATATTGGCAGCAACTATTAACTAGTTTCAATCTGAATACCAGCAAGATGACTGAGCATCTGGCTTTTGATTATTTTTATTTGAATTTGAAAAGTTTTAACATTAATATAAAATTTTCTCTAACAATAAAAATGGATACAGTTAATTTAATGAACATCTAATTACACTTGAATATGTTCCTCCTCCTCCAAAATATATTTTCCTAATTTAATTAGCACAAATGAATACCAATCTTTTAATCATTTATTTCCCATACATTATTTCAGCTATGAACGCAGTTCTTCAGAGATTTCTTTCATGCTTTTGACTAAATCTCACTATCTTAAACAATTTTCGCAGTGCCTCCTTCATCTCCTTATTTCAGAGACTATAGATCAAAGGATTGAATACTGGAGTTAACACAATATAGGACAAAGTCACATATTTTTGAATCTCTGCTGAATTGCCTGCTATTGGGCTCACATATACCATCACGATGGAGCCATAAAACAGGGAGACCACAGCCAGATGGGAGCCACATGTAGAGAAAGCCTTCTGTCGGCCTTCTGCTGAGGGGACCCTAAACACAGCTCTGATAACCAGGGTGTAGGTGTTGGAGAAGACTCTTGAGAGTCCCTTGGACTGCAAGGAGATCCAATCAGTCCATTCTGGAGATCAGCCCTGGGTTTCTTTGGAACGAATGATGCTAAAGCTGAAGCTCCAGTACTTTGGCCACCTCATGTGAAGAGTTGACTCATTGGAAAAGACTCTGATGCTGGGAGGGATTGGGGGCAGGAGGAGAAGGGGACGACAGAGGATGAGGTGGCTGGATGGCATCACTGACTCGATGGACGTGAGTCTGAGTGGACTCCGGGAGTTGGTGATGGACAGGGAGGCCTGGCATGTTGCGATTCATGGGGTCGCAAAGACTTGGGCACAACTGAGCGACTGAACTGAACTGGACTGAGGAGCTGGTAATGAAGAATAAGGTAGAGAAAATGATGACTGAGTTAAAAGTGGCACAAATGATTTCAGTGGAAGGGGATGGAACACAGAACAGCTTTATAAGGGGTCCTGAGTCACATAGGAAATGATCAGTCTTATTGAGACAATGAAATGGGAGCTGAGAGATTAGGTGAATAGACAAGAGGAAGTATAAAAAGCCACATACCCAGCAGCAGTTTCCCATTCGGATGCAGCATTGCACTGGCATGGTAGTGGGGTAGTGAAGGGGCCTGCAGATGGCAAGATACCTGTCAAAGGCCATGGTAGACAAGAAGAAGGTCTCAGTACCACCTGTGGAGTAGGAGAACTAGAACTGGAGGAAGCAGCCAAAGGAGATGGTCTTGGTCTCAGAAAGAAAGTTGGCTAGCATACTGGGGACAGTAGAAGTGACATACCACATCTCCAGGAAGGAAAAATTGACCAGCAGGATGTACATGGGGGTGTGGAGATGGTGGTCCCACAACACTGCACAGATAATGCACAAATTTCCAATTAGTGTCAACACATAGATCACAGAGAAGAATGAGAAGAGGAAGATCTGAACCTCCCAGGTACAAGGGAATCCAAGGAGAATGAATTCATTCACAAGGTC
>SJYV01015579.1:16156-55620 GCA_006410875.1 Neotragus pygmaeus | reverse complement strand
AAACACCTGGAGTAACAGGCAAATTTGGCCTTGGAATACAGAATGAAGCAGGGCAAAGGCTAATAGAGTTTTGCCAAGAGAATGTACTGGTCATAGCAAACACCCTCTTCGAACAGCAGGGACTCTACATATGGACATCACCAGATGGTCAACACCAAAATCAGATTGATTATACTCTTTGCAGCCAAAGATGGAGAAGCTCTATACAGTCAGCAGAAACAAGACTAGGAGCTGACTGTGGCTCAGATCATGAACTCCTTATTGCTAAATTCAGACTTAAATTGAAGAAAGTGGGGAAAACCACTAGACCATTCAGTTATGACCTAAATCCAATGCCTTATGACTATACAGTGGAAGTGAAAAATAGATTTAAGGGACTTGATCTGATAGACAGAGTGCCTGATGAACTATGGACAGAGGTTCATGACATTGTACAGGAGACAGGAATCAAGACCATCCCCAAGAAAAGAAATGCAAAAAAGCAAAATGGCTGTCTGAGGAGGACTTACAAATAACTGTGAAAAGAAGAGAAGTGAAAAGCAAAGGAGAAAATGAAAGATATACCCATTTGAGTGCAGAGTTCCAAAGAATAGCAAGAAGATATGTAGATGGCTAACAAATACAGGAAAAGATGCTCAACATCACTCATTATTCAAGAAATACAAACCAAAACTACAATGAGATATCACCTCACACCAATTCTAACGGCCATCATCAAAGAGTCTACAAACAATAAATGCTGGAGAGGCTGTGGAGAAAAGAGAATGCTCTTGCACTGTTAGTGGGAATGTAAATTGATACAGTCACTATGGAAGATGGTATCAGTCAGTCAGTTCAGTCAGTCAGTCGTGTCCGACTCTTTTGATCCCCTGGACTGCCTGGCTTTCCTGTCCAACACTAACTCCTGGAGCCTACTCAAACTCATGTCCATCACTATGGAAGATGGTATGGAGATTCCTTTAAAGACTAGGAATAAAAGCACCATATGACCCAGCAATCCTGCTCCTAGTCATATACCATGAGGAGACCAAAACTGAAATAGACATATGTACCCCAATGTTCATTGCAGCACTATTGCAATAACTAGAATATGGAAGCAGCAACCTACATGTCCATTGACAGATGAACGGATAAAGAAGTTGTAGTACGTATATACAATGGAATATTACTCAGCCATAAAAAGGAACACATTTGAGTTAATTCTAAATAGGTGGATAAACCTAGAGCCTATTATAGAGTGAAGTATGTCAGAAAGAGAAAGCTAAGTGTCATACAATAATGCATATATATGGAATCTAGAAAGATGGTGCCGATGTATTTATTTGCAGGGCAACAATGGAGAAAAGGACTAGAGAACAGCCTTATAAACATGGGGGTAGGTAGAGGAGAGGGTGAAATGTATGGAGAGAGTAACATGGAAACTTACATCACCATATGTCAAATAGATAGCCAATGGGAACTTGCTGTATGACTCAGAGAATTCAAACAGGGGCTCTGTATCAACCTAGAGGGGTGGCATTGGAAGGGAGTTTCAAGAGTGAGGGGACATATGCATATATATGGCTGATTCATGTTGATGTTTGACAGAAAACAACAAAATTCTGTGAAGCAATTATCCTTCAACTAAAAATAAATAAATTTAAAAGAAACAAAAAGACAATATAAAGGTGCCCAATTTTCAATTCCTATTCAACTTTATACTGATGTCCTAGCCAGAGAAATTAGGCCAGAAAAAGAAAAAAAAAGTATCCAAATCAGAGGGGAAATAGTAAAACTGTCACTTGAAGATGATATAGTAGTTTATACAAAAAACCCTAAGAACACTACCAAAAAACTGTTAGAACAATAAACAAATTAAGTAAAGTTGTAGAAAACAAAACCAACACACAGAAATTAGTTGAATTTCTATACATTATCAATGAACTACCTCAGAGAGAAACAGTAAAAGGCACATTTACAGCAGTATCAAAATATATCCATATGTAGGAATAAACCTAACAAGGGTGATGATAGCTCTATACATTGAAAACTCTAAGAGTCTGTTGAAAGTAATTGAAGGATGACATAAGTGGAAAGGTATTTCATGCTCATAGATTGGATAAATAATATTAAAATGTCCATACTGTCCAAAGCAATCTACAAATTGAATGCAATCCCTATCAAATGAAAGTGGTATTTTTTCATTGAAATAAGAAAAATAATTCTAAAATTTGTGTGGAACCAGAAAAACACCCCAAATAGTAAAAGCAATATTAGTAAATAAAAAATCTGGAGGAATCACACTCCCTGATTCCAAACTATATTACAAAACCATATCCTCAAGGACCATCCAATGTTAATAATAAAAACAGAATGATATTGACATAAAACAGATACATACTTCAGTGAAACTAGACAGAGCCCAGAAATAAACCAAAGGTACACTATCAACTAATCTTTGACAAGAATGCCAAGAATACACAATAGAGAAAAGGTTGTTGTTGTTCAGTCACTAAGTTATGTCTAACTCTTTGCAACTCCATGAACTGCAGCATGCCAGGCTTTCCTGTCCTTCACTATCCCCCTGAGTTTGCTCAAACTCATCTCCATAGTGTCAGTGAGGCCATCCAGCTCTCTCATCCTCTGTCGCCCCCTTCTCCTCTTGCCCTCAATCTTTGCCAACATCAGGGTCTTTTCCAATGAGTCAGCTCTTCTCATCAGATGGCCAAAGTATTGGACCTTCAGCTTCAGCACCAATCCTTCCAAAGTATATTCAAGGTTGATTACCTTCAGGATTGACTAGCTTGATCCACCTGCAGTCCAAGGGACTCTCAAGAGTCTTCTCCAGCACTACAGTTTAAAAGCATCAATTCTTCAGTGCTCAGCCTTCTTTATGGTCCAACTCTCACGTGCATACATGACTAGTGGAAAATACCATAGCTTTCACTAGATGAGTTTTGTCAGCAAAGTAATGTCTCTGCTTTTTAATACACAGTCTAAATCTGTCATAGCTTTTCTTCCCGGGAGCAAGTATCTTTTAATTTCATGGCTCAAGTCTGCAGTGATTTTGGAGCCCAAGAAAATTAAATCTGACACTTTTTCTAGTCTCTCCAATAAATGGTGTTGGGAAGACTACATATCTATATGCACAAGAAAGAAACTAGACACCTATCTTACACCACTCACAAAAGTTAACTCAAAATGGGTTAAAGACTTACACTTAAGACCCAAAACCATAAAACTCCTTAAAAAATATATAGGGAAAATCTCCTTGGCATTCATCTTGGCAATGATTTCAAGAATATGACACCAAACGCACAGGCAATAAAAGTTAAACAGGTTGAACCACATCAAACTAAAAGGCTCTGCACAGAAAAGAAACAATCAACAAAATGATAAAGCAGGCTTTGAAATGGGAGCAAGCTATCTGATAAGAAATCAATATCCAAAATATACATATAAAAAACCCACATAATTCAATAGCAAAATAATAACCCAATTTTTTGAATGGACAAAGGACCTGAATAGACATTTTCCCAATGAAGACATAAAAGGCCAACAGGTATATGAAAAGCTGTTCTACATAGCTAATCATCAGGATAATGAAAATCAAAACCACAGTGAGATAACACCTCACACCTGTATGAATGACTATTACCAAAAACACAAGAGAGAACAAGTGTTGATGAGGGTGTAGGGGAAAGCAAACCATTGTATACTGTTCATGGAAATGTTAACTGATGCATCCATTATGGAAAATAATATGGAAGCTTCTCAACAAACTAAAAGTTGAATTACTGTATGACCCAACAATTCCACTACTGAGTATACATACAAAAAATATGAAAAAAATAAAATCATTATTTCAAGGAGACATCTACACTCATATGTTCATTGTAGCATTATTTATCAAATGTGATATATATGTGGGTGAAAGTGAAAGTGAAGTCACTCAGTCATGTCCGACTCTTTGTGACCCCATGGACTGCAGCCCACCAGGCTCCTCAGTCCATGGAATTTTCCAGGCAAGAGTACTGGAGTGGGTTGCCATTTCCTTCTCCAGGGGATCTTCCTGACCCAGGGATCGAACCCAGGTTTCCTGCATTCCAGGCAGACACTTTAACCTCTGAGCCACCAGGGAAGCCCATATATGTGGGTATACATATGTAAATACATACATATAAATTGTATGTTATTTAGCCTTATAAAAGAAGAAAACCTTGCCCTTCTTACAACATTGGTGACTTGGAGAATATTATGAAATATCTTAAATGAAATAAGCCAGAGACAGAAAAACAAATACTGTATGACTTCACTTATATGTGGACTCTAAAACCATAGAACACACAGAATCAGACAGTAGAACACTTATTTCCAGGGATTAGGGGGTGGGAAGATGGGGAGATGCTGGTCAAAGATTACAAACATTCAATTATAAGATGAGTAATTTCTGGAGATCTAACATACAACATGGTGACAATGATATTTAATAATTATTGTTTTAGTCACTAAGTCATGTCTGACTCTTTTGTGACCCCATGGGCTGTAGCTCACCAGGCTCCTCTGTCTGTGGGATTTCCCAGGCAAGAACAGTGGAGTGGGTTCCCTTTTCCTTCTCCAGGGGACCTTCCCAACGCAGGGATCAAATCGGAATCTCCCACATTGACAGGGGAATTCTTTACCACTGAGCCAACTGGGAAGCCCTATATTTAATAATACTTGATTATATACTTGAAATTTGCTGAGAGAGAAGACCTAAATTGTTGTCACCACACACACACACAAAATGGTAACTAAAAGAAAACAAGTTTAAAAGATGTTGAGATGGGGGGGCGATCCTAAGATGGTGGAGGAATAGAATGGAGAGACCACTTTCTTCCCCACAAATTCATCGAAAGATCATTTGAACACAGCAAATTCCACAAAACAACTTCTGAATGCTGGCAGAGGATACCAGGCACCCAGAAAGGCAGCCCATTCTCTTCGAAAGGAGGTAGGTAAAATATAAAAGATAAAAAGAGAGACAAAGGAGTTAAGGATGGAGACCCATCCTGGGGAGGGAGTCGTGAAGGAGGAAAAATTTCCAAACACCAGGAAACCCTCTCACCAGTAGGTCTGTGGGGAGTTTTGGAATCTCGGAGGGCAACATAACTGGGAGGGGAAAAAAGAACCCACAGATTACATGCCTAGCCGTGACTCCCAGCGGAGAGGCAGCCCAGAAGCTAGCATCCACCAGCAGCAAGCAAGGGCTGAACAGGGAGGCGCAGGCTGCATGCATAGGGTGGGGACCAGGCCTGACTGCCCTGAGAACAATCTGAGGGAGCTAACGTGAGACAGCAACCCAAACTGTGGGAATAACCAGAGAGGAAAAAAAGAGAGAGGAGGAAGGGGGGGAAACTTTCCCACAAAAAGCTCTGAGGCACAGCCTGGCCTGCTCACAGAACAAAGGACTGAGCGAATACCAGAGGAGAGCCAGCCAGCTGTGAACAGGCCCCTCCCCTCGCCAGAGGCAGAGAGGCAGATGGCAATAGCCAGAGCTGGAAGGCAAGGGCAATCTCAGCCCCAGAGATGGCCTCTTCCACCAAACTGGGAGCAGGCTCCCAATTACTAACGAAGTCTTCCTGGGACCCTGGATGGTTGGCATCCACCAGGAGGGTCGCAGTCAGAGATCAGCTCCCCAGAGGAGACACACAGCACACCTGAGATGACACTCTTGTGGTGCACCCAGGAAACCAAGCAGCTGGGACTGGGGAGGTGATAAGATGCACCACCCAGCTGGGAGAGTGCGCTCGCCAAGCACCTGGTCACCTGAGCTGGTTGGACCTGGGAAGGGCACAAAATGCAGGCCCAACCAAGTCTGTGTCTTTGTGGAGTACTCGAGAACCTGAACCTGAGTGGCTTAGACCTGGGAAGTGCACGCAACCCAAGGCCTGCTTTAGACAGTTCCCCTGCAGAGCAACCTGGAGCCTGAGCAGTATAGCCAGGGAAAGCACACACGCGGTGAGCAGGGGCAAACCCAGTGTGGCCCAGACACTGCAAGCACTCCCCACACATGTCAGTGCTATTTGTTTGCAGTGTTCCTCCCTCCCCACAGCACAACTGAACAAGTTAGCCTAAATAAGTGATCACCTTCGCCCCTTGTGTCAGGGTGGAAATTAGACACTGAAGAGACTTGCAGAGGAAGCCAAAATAAACAAAGAAGAGGGAACTGCTCTGGAAGTGACAGGTGCAACAGATTAAAACCCTGTAGTTAGCACTGACTACACTGGAAGGGGCCTATAGCCCTTGAGAAGTATAAGCTGGAACAAGGAACTATCTGAAACTGAACTGACCCCACACTGTCAGCAATGGCTTCAGAGAAATTCCTAGATATATTTTACTATTAACATTTTTAAGTTCCTTATTACTCCTTTAATTTTCATTGTTACAACCTATTATTACCTTAAAAAAGACCTTATTTTTAAAGCAAATTTCATATATATATATAGTTTTTATAATTTTTGTGTTTTTTTAAAAATTGTATTTTCAAGAGTCTAACCTGTCCTCTAGATTTTTCATCTTTGTTTTTGATTTTTGTTATCAGTTTTGTACCTTTAAGAATCCAATCTTCAGTACCCATTTTTACTTAGGAGTGTGATTACTGGCTTGATTGCTCTTTCCCCTTTTTGACTCTCCTTTTTCTCCTCCAGGTCACCTCTATCTCCTCCCTCTCCCTCTTCCTCTCTACCCAACTCTGTGAATTTTGGGGGGTGCTCCAGGCTGTGGAGAACACTTAGGGAACTGATTGCTGGCTAGATTTGCCTCTCACCTTTTGATTTCCCATCTTCTCCTCCTGGTCACCTCTATCTCCTTCCTCCCTCTTCCCTTCCCTATGTAACTCCGTGAACCTCTCTGAGTGTTCCAGACTGTGGAGAGCACATAGGGAATTGATTACTGGCTAGATTGCTCTCTCCCTTTTTGATTCCCCCTCTTCTCCTCCTGTTTACCTCTATCTCCTTCTTCCCTCTTCTCTTCTCCATGTAACTCTGTGAACCTCTCTGGGTGTCCCTCACTGTGGAGAATCTTTTCACCATTAACCTAGATGTTTTATCATTGGTGCTGTATGGATGGAGAAGTCTCAAAGCTACTGTAAAAATAATACTGAAAGCCAGAGGCAGGAGGCTCAAATCCAAAACTTGTGAACACCAGAAAACTTTTGACTCCAGGGAAATTAATCAACAAGAGCTCATTCAAAAGCCTCCATACCTACACTGAAACCAAGCTCCACCCAAGAACCAACAAGTTTCAGAGCAAGACACACAAAGCTAATTGGAACATAACCCTGAGCATTAAAATACAGGCGACCAAAAGTCACACCAAACCCACAGACACCTCAAAACTCACTACCGGACACTTTATTGCACTCGAGAGAGAGGAAATCCAGCTCCACCCATCAGAACACTGACACAAGCTTCCCTAACCAGGTAACCTTGGCAAGCCACTCATCCAACTCCACCCACAGGGAGGAAACTCCACAATAAAGGGGAACCACAAACTACCAGCATACAGAAAGGCCACCCCAAACACAGCAATCTAAACAAGATCAAAAGGCAGAGAAATATTCATCGGGTAAAGGAACATGACAAATGCCCACCAAACCAAACAAAAGCAGAGGAGATAGGGAGTCTACCTCAAAAAGAAATCAGAATAATGATAGTAAAAATGATCCAAAACCTTGAAAACAAAACGGAGTTACAGATAAATAGTCTGAAGTCAAGGTTTGAGAAGATGCAAGAAATGTTTAACAAGGACCTAGAAGAAATAAAAAAGAATCAGCCAATAATGAATAATGCAATAACTGAGATCAAAAACACTCTGGAGGAAACCAACTGTAGAATAACTGAGGCAGAAGATAGAATAAGTGAGATGAAAGATAGAATGGTGGAAATAAATGAAGCAGAGTGGAAAAAAGAAAAAAGAATTAAAAGAAATGAGGACAACCTCAGAGACCTCTGGGACAATGTCAAATGCCCCAACATTCGAATCATAGGAGTCCCAGAAGAAGAAGACAAAAAGAAAGGCCATGAGAAAATACTCAAGGAGATAATAGTTGAAAACTTCCCTAAAATGGGNAACACCAATACAATACACGAATGCATATATATGGAATTTAGAAAGATGGTAATAATGACCCTATATGCGAGACAGCAAAAGAGACAGAGATGTAAAGAACAGACTGTTGGACTCTGTGGGAGAAGGCAAGGGTGGGATGATTTGAGAGAATAGCATTGAAACATTTATATTATATGTGAAGTAGATCGCCAGTCCAGGTTCAATGCATGAGACAGGGTGCTCAGGGCTGGTGCACTGGGATGACCCTGAGGGATAGGATGGGGAGGGAGGTGGGAGGGGGGTTCAGGATGGGGAATATATGTACATCCATGGCTGATTCATGTGAATGTATGGCAAAAGCCACTACAATATCATAAAGTAATTAGCCTCCAATTAAAATAAATTTTTTAAAAGGAAAAAAAATGATGTTGAGATGAGGAAATTGTCCTCAGTTGTCTGTGTGGGTTCAATGTAATTACAAAGGTCCTTATGGGAGAAAAGGATGAGGATCAGAGAAGACAAAGATGGCAGTGTGATGACAGAATCAGGGTCAAAGAAGGAAATAATAGAAGCGGTGGTCAGAGAGAAAAGAAATTTGAAGATGCTATACTGCTGGCTTAGATGAGGGAGGAAGAGACCACTAGCTAAGGAATGCATTTACCTCTAAAGCCTCCAGAGGTCCACAGCCTTTGATTTTAGCACCTTAAAATCCACTTCAGACTTCTGTCTTCCAGAACTGTAAGATAATAATTGGTGTAATTATTTGATAGTAATTTATTACAGTAGCAATAGAAAACTAATAATTATAGTTTGATATAAATATAAAAAATGCCTATAAATATTTGTATAAAGTAAATTTATATACAAATATATAAAGATGTACACTGAGAAGTATCACCCACACCCTGACACCATCCACTCATTTCAATTTAAGCCCTATGAATAACTTTTTAAAAATTAATTTATTGTTCATTCCTCCAGTGTTCCTTTATGTAAATATGAGTATTTATCCCAATTACCTCCTTCATAACACAAATACATACTGTACCAAACCTAATTTTTTTTCAATGAATGGCATAAACATAGATAAGTAAATTAACTGTAGTAATAATCCAGTGTACGTGAGTCACTCGATCGTTTCTTTTTTAATATAAATTTATTTATTTTAATTGAAGGCTAATTACTTTACAACATTGTAGTGGTTTTGCCATTTCTGACTCTTTGCAACCCCGTGGACTGTAGCCCACCAGGCTCCTCTGTCAATGGAATTTTCCAGGCAAGAATACTGGAGTGGGTTGCCATTTCCTCCTCCAGGAGATCTTCCCGACCCAGGGATTGAACCCACATCTCTTGCAACTCTTGCACTGGCAGGTAGATTTTTTACCACTAGTGCCACCTGGGAAGCCTGTACAGAAGAATAATGTATATCAAACTATTCATAATAGTTATTTGGAGATTTTATAGAACTATCATAATAGTTATTTAGGGGTTTGTGATTATGAGGGACTTTCTATATTAAATGCTTATGTAGTATTCAAATTTTTATAATATGAATATCACTGTAATTAGGAGAAAATTAAAGATGTATATTTTAAAATATTCTAACCCCAATATCTTTTACTAGTCATCGTTCTTGAATAGAAACATTAGGGTTGACTCTGGTTAACTGTAGCAGAAATTAAATCACTAGATGTGGCAGAGTCATTTACTGTTTGCTGAATATCCGTGAGCTCACCCATATTTCCAGTTCTTTTAGAGTTATATGGGGCCATGTACCTAGTTCTGGCCAATGAGCTGTGCATTGAAGAAGTGGTGCTCAATCTTCCTGCTCTCTCTTCTTCTGTTATGGCAACCAGGGGCTAGAGGACACAGCCACAAGATGTCAACCTGTACCCCTGAGTTAACTCTTGGAAAGGAGCTGTCTTAAAAAGCCACTGGACTTGAAACAGATTTTGCACATTCAAAAAATAAACTTGTGTGTATTAAGTCATTGAGAATTGGGGGTTATTTATTATCAAAGCATAAGCCACCCTACCACAATGAGTACTAGAAATGAGCGTTAGGTAATCAATCCACAGCTTCCATGAGAGGCCTGGAGAACCAGGCAAGATCAGGAACCAAGAGTGGCATGACATGACACAGTAAAGATTTTGCTGCAGGAATGGTCTGATAGAATGATGCTACTGCTCCCATTGTCAGCTAACACTTGCCACTATGGATTAATCCCGTTGTCCCTTGACTATTACTGACTTATGTTTCACCTCCTTGACTTAACTGAAGCTTTCTTCACCCCTGAAAAGTGGAAATCTGCTCAATCTGCTCTTCTCTAGCCAATAATATCCTCAATCATATGCCTGGTCATCCTTCTATCACAGCCTGAACCCTGAATAAATATAATTATCCACTGGCACACCCAGATAGAGCCACTAAAATGTCATGGACCCCACCCTCTCTATGCTGTGTGGCAATTCTGTTTCCCTGCCAGATGGGCAGCTTTGACAAATCCCCATTTTCTCAGCCCTTCTGCATTTTCTCCCTCCCTATCTCCATCACTTCACCTCCTACTGCACTGTAAATAGAAACCCCCAAACAGCAATGTTCTCAACTCTTTGCCACAAGCTACCTGCAAACTCGTGAGCACCCCCACCTGACCAGTTCTTGCTCTTTCTCTACTGCCACAGTAGAAGAGGTGCCCTTTCTATTTCCTTTCCACTGGAGTTCTGTGCCCCATTCCCTTCTTCCTCAGGAAACTTGATCACTCATATGTCTTCAGTCTTTCCCTTTCTTTGACTTGGCCTTTAAACATAATCAAGTCTTTTGAATTTGAAAAAAACAAAAACAAAAATCTGCTTCTCACCATGTTGCCCAGCAATTCTACTCTTAGGTGTCTACCCAAGAGAAATGAAAACGTATCCACACAAAGACTTGTACTTAGATGCTCACAGCAACATTATTTAGAATACCAAAAGTTGGAAACAACTCAAATGTCATTCAACTGGAGAATGCATTTAAATAAAAAATGAGATATAAATTTAATGAAATGCAATTCAATAATAAAAAGCAACAAAGTACTGATACATGCTACACCAAGAACAAATCTCAAAAATATTATGTTCAGAGAATGCAAAAGAACACATATTGTATGGTGCCATTTACACAAAACTACTCCCCACAAAAGGCAAATCTAGATGAAGAGAAAATCGTGTTTTTCTGTAACTTGAGTGTAAATGGACACAAGGGATCTTTTGGGGGTGATGGAAGTATTTTAAAAGTGGACTATAGTGACATTTGTGCAACTCCATTAGCAAGCTAAAATTCATGAAATTGTAAATTCAAGGCAGATGACTTTTATGCTGTGCAATTATACCTTGATAAAGATGCTTAAAAACAAAAACATTCACTCAACCACTCATCACCATTCTTTAGCTTCTGCCCTATATCTCTACTCTCTATCATGAGCAAACAGCTTGGAAGGTGGTTTTCACTCCTGTCCATATTTCCTGTTTATTATTTTCATTTTTATCTTTTTTTCTCTGATCACCTCTTAACCCATTACATTTTGTCTTCCAGTCCTTCCTTCTTAGCCCATTGTAATTTGTCATCCACCTCTACCACTCCATGTTCTCTGCAAGACTATCAGTGATCTTATTGCTAAATCTAGTGGTTGGTTTTCAGGCTTTGTTCTGTGTAGTATTTGGAATGTTGACCACTCCTTCTATTTGGAAGATGATTTGCACTCGGTTTCTATGAAACCATGCTCTCCTGGTTCTGCTCTTTAATCCTTGGCCACTACTTCTCAGTTCCTTTTGTGGGCCCCTCTTCCTGTGCCTTTTTAAAGAAATGTTGGTGTCTGATAAGTTTATGTCTGAGGCTGAGAATAGATCTTAAAAGTCCTAATCACAAGAGAAAAAAATGTTTAACAGTGTGTGGTGATGAATTTTAACTAGACTATTGTGGCGATAATTTCACAATATATAAAAATATTGAACCATTATGTTGTATACCTGAAGCCAACATAATGCTATATGGCAATTATATCTAAATTTTAAAAAGGAAAAAATCCATTAGCATTTAACTTTATAACTCTTTGTTGAGCAACTTTAAATGTAATTTATCAACATTGCAATGTGTTAAATTACATATGAAATTATCAGTTAATGTAACTGTGATGGTAATAGTGTAATCAAATTTCTAAAAATATTAAAAAAGCTTATTTTTCACTAAAAATAAGCAATTGAAAATTTCATTTAATTTCTTAAAAATTATGTTTAGGAAACGACTTTTGTTTTGCTTGATGTGAGAAATAACTTTTAACTAACTGCTTGATATTCATTCAGGTATTTTCAACATTTTTTCTTTTCACTACTTGACATAATTAATGATCAAATAAATAACTTTTGTTTAATTAAATAAAGTCCATTTTTATTAAACTCTCAAAACCCAAACTGCATACAAAGGCACTGAGGATTAAACATAAAGGCAATCGATGACAGTCAATAGGCACAAGCATGTCACTTCTCATGATGTGTCTGCAAGAAAGAACAGTGGTTTGAAAGTCTTCAAATCACAGTCATTTATTCTCTGTGGTTTATAGCACTGATCTTGCATACACTTTGTATACCTTCTATGACTTCAGCATTATTATTACTCATGATCCAAGAAAACCCAGTAAGAAAAATTAAAAGCTAAAGAATAATATTTTGTCAGACAGAGGACTTGCCTGGTGGTGGGTTGTATAAGAATCCGCCAGCCAATGCAGGGGACGTGGGTTTGATCCCTGGTTCAGGAAGATTCCACATGCCATGGAGTAACTAAGCCTGTTTACCACAACTACTGACCCCACACTCTAGAGCCTGCATGCTGCAACTACTGAGCCTAAGTCTTGCAAGCCTGTGCACCTATAGCCTGTGCTCTGCAACAAGAGAAGCCACCACAATGATGCCCACACACCACAAGGAAGAGTAGCCCCCTGCTTGCCACAATGAGGGAACACCTATACATAGCAATGAAGACCCAGCAGAATCAAAAATGAAATTAATTAATTTTTAAGAAGATTTTTGTCAGAGTTGAGCCCCAAGGACGACAAACTATCATAATAACTGTTTTTTTGCCCCTCAATTACTAATTTTCACACCCTTAGGGGATGACTAACTACCACTGCATCAACTCTCCACTCACACATTGAGAATGCAAGCCCTACAGAAATATTTCACTTGTACTGAATAAAACAAGGTAGAATGGATGCTGGGTAGCCAGGAAAGAGACAAAGAAAGAAGCAGGGTGCAGGAACAAGAATTATCTACTAAGCAGATCCACACTAAAATAGATAAACAACAAGGACCTATTGTATAACACAAAAAATTAGATTCAATATCTTTTAATAAGCTGTAATGGAAAATAATCTAAATATACCAGGCTTCCCTGGTGGCTCAGTGATAAAGAATATAACAGGTTTCTCTGGTGGCTCATCAATAAAGAGTCCACCTGCCAATGCAGGAGACACGGTTCAATCTCTGGGTTGGGAAGATACCTTGGAGAAAGAAATGGCAACCTACTCCAGTATTCTTGCTTGTGAAATCCCATAGACAGGGGAACCTGGTGAGCTACCAGTCCACAGGGTCACAAAAGAGTTGGATACAACTTAGTGACTAAACAACATATACATACATACATACATACATATATATATATATACACACACATATACATATACATACATACATCCCCTTCATGGATCAAAGCCTTGTTGTTGGAAAGGGACTTGCAAAACTCGATGAAGCCATGCCATGCAGGACTACCCAAGACGGATAGGGTCTTAGTGAAGAGTTCTAACAAAATGTGGTCCACTGCAGGAGGGAATGGCAAACCATCCAGTGTTCTTGCCATGAGAACCCCATGAACACTATGAAAAGGCAAAAAGATATGACACAAGATGATGAGTATACTTTGACTGTGTGGTTAAAACAAACACTATCTCCAACTCCAAGAGCTTTGAGATGATATCCTTTTATTTTCCATCTACCTTGCAACCCCTTCTAGAAATGCCACAAGCTCTGAACTAGACTGTGCATTGAATAGCCATTCACATACTGTATTCTACAATGGGGGTGAAGATGAAGAAAAAGTTTGGAGATAAACTACATAGACACAGAACATGGAAGGAAATGAGGAGAACTGTTATAGTCCTTGTTGCTGAAACTAGTCCAGAGACCACAGTTGGGGTTTCTGACTTCCCTTCCTCTGTTTTGAATCCATGTGGGCCCCTAACTTTTAATGAGAACCTTAGTCGTTTGTGGTTATTTGTTTGGTAGTGTGGTGGTCCTGCATGTGTATCACTACTGTATTCTTGGGATAATCTTTATCATTAGAGCTGATGGGGATGAAAGTACCAAGGGGATTTCCTGGGACTTATGTATAGAAAACAGATTAAGCCCTTCTCCAGTGGGTCCACCAATCTTGAGCTTCAAGTTGTGTTTTATGCTCCCAAGACCTTAGAGTTGACCCCACAATGACTGTATGAAATCTGAACTCTTGGAAGTCCTTTGCATTGGCTTGCTGTAAACTGCACTGACTTTTACCCTGAATACGGCAGTGCTAGAGTCACACAGCAAAACTCCTGGGTTCTAGACATGCTCTTCCTTACCCTCATTGTGTAGCTAATAGACTACCTATTTCCCCTTGGTAGTTAGGATCACTCATCCCAATCATACAATAAACTCCTCCCCTCTTTTCTTACCTATTGGTTCAATCATTGGTGGTGTTTTTCAGTCACTAAATCATGTCCAACTGTTAGCAACCCATGGGCTGTAGCAGGCCAGGCTCTGCAGTCCTTCACTATCTCCCAGAGTTTGCTCAAATTCAAGTCTATTGAGTTGGTGATGCTATCTAACCATTTCACTCTTTGCCACCCCCTTCTCCTTTTGCCTTCAGTCTTTCCCAGCATCAAGATCTTTTCCAATGAGTGTGCTCTTCACATTAGGTGGCCAAAGTATTGGAGCTTCAGCTTCAGTATCATTCCTTCCAATGAAAATTCTAGGTTGATTTTCTTTAAGATTGACTGGTTTGAACTCCTTACAGTGCAAGGAACTCCAAATAACTAGGTGGAAGTCTCACTTTCTGTGAATCAAATTTTTGCAAGTTTAACTAAGTGAAGTGATGAGAAGTGTCATTCTCACTTCCACCCTTTAGTTTCTAGACCTATGTATTCTGTTTATGGGAGAAAGAGTGTCATATATTGGTTGCTGATTCACAGAATACACTAAATCCTGCAGGATGGCCTCCACACATCACAATGTTATTTCCTGTCACCAGATCGAAATCTTTCATAGGTCATCCCACCCTTCTGCAAAGGCAGTTGCTTATGGGTGATGATGTATGTGATAAGCACAGGTAAGCCCATTGTCGTTAGACCATTTATCTTACCTCTTTCATTGTGAAATGTGTTTCTTGACCAGAAGAAATATTGTATGGGATATTTCAAAGATGTACAAAGTATATAAAGTAATCAGAAAATCCAAGGATGATGGTTCTAGTAAAAGCACCAAGGGAGGCAAATCCATTCCAGAACATATGATTATTTCCATAAGGATAAATTGATGCCCAGTCCCTGATAGAAAAGGTCCACTGTAATCCCTCTGTCATCCAAGGACTTGTTGGTCTCCTAGGAAACGGTGACACATTGGGGTTTCTACTGTTGAGAAATTGGGCACTCAACAGTGTTGATAGCCAAGTCAACCTATGTGAAGGTAAATCCACGTCAAAACCCTGAATAATATCCATCCCTTCTACTATAGCAGTTTCATTCATTGGCTCATCTAACAAGCACTGGAATGTCTACAGAAAGAGGTTGATGTATCCCCACAGACTGGGTCATCATGCTCCCAGTAGTAAGCATTCACATGCAACACAAATATTCTCACACTCAACTCATTCCAAAAGATCCATTCACTTATTCCTCATGTAGATGTAGGCAAAGCAACTAGATTGTGCCTTACAAGCACTCTCCACGTATTTTGCTGCCTCCTTGTTATTGCTACCAGTTCTCTAATCTTGTTCCTTCCCAGTATTTGACTGTCTGACAAGACTGTTAATTGGTATTGATCAAAGCTGCAGTAGGACACTTTCTGAATTAAGAGATCAACCGGATGCACAGCTCTTAGTTATGTCTCCTCCCTTCCTTACTTCCCATCAGGGTCACATCTCAATAGGACTGTTAACTTTCCATTAGTTCCGACTTATCAGACAGTGTCATCTGCTAACCATGCTCCTGGGTTTGTTTGCTTGTTTCCTTCAGTAAACTGGTTATTGGGACTCACCACATGGACCTAGGGGTGAGCAATGTGGCAGGAGTAGGGAATACATGAGTGTGTGCCCTAACTAGCTTTTGCTTTCAGGACCTACTCCAGAGTGACTTTGATTATAACACTGCTCTTTGGTGGTGGGGTGCTATTACTGCCTGTCCAAAGTTAGGGGCTGGTGGATCAGATGGTCACTTGGGGTCCCATGGTTACTCATTCAAACTCTACCAGGGCCAGTAATTTAACTTTGTAAATTCAATCATCAGGTTCCAGGAGCTGTTTCTTGAAAGGAAGGTAATTATTTGACAAAGAGCATGGCTTATGCTCTTAAACTCTTGAGACTTGTGCTTTGATTTTCTGCTTGGGGTTTGTCAAAGGCTTCATACAGCATCCTGATCTGTCACAGACACTCACTCAACTCATTCAGACATTGACTTGTTCATTCAACAAACATCTACTAGTAACTACAGTGTTCATGGCCCATGCTGGGTACTGGGGTGGCATGTTCTCAAGACACAGCCCATCTGGTGAGGGAAACAGTGACAGCACCAAAAGGAACTACTTAGGTTTGCATGAGTGCAGATGAGCAACTGATTCACTATTCTTCTGCAGATAGGCATGTTTTTAATCACAGATGATGGGTGAGGTACATCTGCACAAATGTACAGTCACAAGCACACATTTTTATATACAAGTATAGGCATTGTAATGCTTAAAATTCTCCAAGCTAGGCTTCAACAGTGCATGAACCATGAATTTCCAGATGTTCAAACTGGATTTAGAAAAGGCAGAGAAACCAGAGATCAAATTCCCAACATCCGTTAGACCATTAAAAAAAGCAAGAAAGTTCCAGAAAAACATCTACTTCTGCTTTATTGACTACGCCAAAGCCTTTGACTGTGTGGATCACAACAAACTGTGGAAAATTCTTAAAGAGATGGGAATACCATACCGCCTTACCTGTCTCCTGAGAAATCTGTATGCAGATCAAGAAGCAACAGTTAGAACTGGATATAGAACAACAGACTGGTTCCAAATTGGGAAAGGAGTATGTCAAAGCTGTATATTGTCACCCTGCTTATTTAGCTTATATGCAGAATACTTCAAGCTCAGTTGGTAAAGAATCCTCCTGCAATGCAGGAGACCCCAGTTCGATTCCTGGGCCAGGAAGATTTGCTGGAGAAGGGATAGGCTACCCACTCCAGTATTCCTGGGGTTCCCTTGTGGCTCAGCTAGTAAAGAATCTGCCACAATGTGGGAGACCTGGGTTCGATCCCTGGGTTGGGAAGATACCCTGGAGAAGGGAAAGGCTACCCACTCTAGCATTCTGGAGAATTCCCTGGACTGTATAGTCCATGCGTTGGCAGAGAGTTGGACACAACTGAGCGACTTTCACTTCATCATGCAAAATGCTGGGCTGGATGAAGCACAAGCTAGAATCAAGTTTCCGGGAGAAATATCAATAACCTCAGATATGCAGATGACACCACCCTTATGGCATAAAGCGAAGAAGAACTAAAGAGCCTCTTGATGAAAGTGAAAGAGGAGAGTGAAACTTTTGGCTTAAAACTCAAGATTCAGAAAACAAATGGCATCTGGTCCCATCACTCCATGGTAAATAGATGGGGAAACAATGGAAACAGTGACAGACTTTATTTTGGGGGGCTCCAAAATTACTGCAGATGGTGATTGCAGCCATGAAATTAAAAGATGCTTGCTCCTTGGAAGAAGAGCTATGACCAACTTAGACAGCATATTAAAAAGCGGAGACATTACTTTGCCAACAGAAATCTGTCTAGTCAAAACTATGTTTTCCCAGTAGTCATGATTGGAATGGGAGAGTTGGCCTATAAAGAAAGCCGAGCACCAAAGAATTGATGCCTTTGAACTGTGGTGTTGGAGAAGACTCTTGAGAGTCCAGAAGCAAGGAGATCCAACCAGTCAATCCTAAAGGAAATCAGTCCTGAATATTCTTGAAAGGGCTAATGCTAAAGCTGAAACTCCAATACTTTGGCCACCTGATGGGAAGAAGTGACTCATTGGAAAAGACCTGATGCTGGGAAAGATTGAACATGGGAGGAGAAGGGGACAACAGGGGATGAGATGGTTGGATGACATCACTGATTCAGTAGACATGAGTTTGAGCAAGCTCTGGGAGTTGTGATGGACAGGGAGGCCGGGCATGCTGCAGTCCATAGAGTCACAAAGAGTCTGACACGACTGAGTAACTGAACTAAATTGATAGACATTATGTCCATACATTGTAATTATGAACTACGAGTCAGCAGTCACTGTGCTCTGGTGGAAGGAATCCTGACTGGGAGACAAGTGATGGGGTTTAATCTACCCTGGCTCCCTCAAAGGGTCCCCTTGTGGCCTAGGGCATGTCCTGGACCATGTCTGGCCTCATATATCCTGCAGGTAACATGAAAACATTAGCTCACCCAACCTAGTCTCCGTTAGTGTCATGTTAGATAGTGGATGGGGAGCATCCAGAGTACTTTGTGTCCCAGGAGACTTAAGTCTTCACTAATTTGTCTTCAGTTTACCCACTAAGTGAGCCATCTGTTTTTTGATAGCATTCTGATTGATGAAGAGAGTATATGTGAGAGACAAGGGAAGTGGGTGAATGTGTGAGTAAAGGAAAGAGTGAGTGATTGTAAAATGAGTAAATGCATGAATGAATCAGTAAATAAGTGTAAATGAGGGAATCATTGAATGAGTTGATCAGTCACCTTTTCCTATATATTTTGCTAAGAGATGCAGAGGCTGCACTTGCTTTACTCTGGAATTACCACTGAGAATGGAAGGCAATGGGATGACAGTGTGAAAGACAGCCTGCCTTAGAGGATATCTCAGGGCCTGTAGGCCAGAGAGACATCCAGGCTGCCAGCTTTGCTTCAAACTTCATCTTGAAGCATTTAAAAGCCACACTTGCTACAGCAAAATTGCTATGCGAGCTGTCTAAATACAGATTCCTAGGCCTCACCCTCCTGGAGTTTGCCTTAGTAAATTGTAGAGGGGCCCAGGAATCTATGTTTTTAACCCATTTGCAAGTGAACTTGATGTCCAGTCAGATTGGAGAATCTGTGATCTGGCCTAGAGAACTCCTCTGAGGGACGAGTAGACAGGCACAGAGAAATCTTCCATGCCATGTGGTCACTCTCACTAAACTGTTTAGCTTCTGACGTCTTACCTAATTTGACCTTGCTGACCCAGAGAGACAGTATGGAATATCGAGACAGACACAGACCTGGGTTCAAATCCTAGCTTTGACTTCTGCAGCAGGCAAATGACTCACTGGCTCTGCTTCACTTTCCCCATCTGTGCAATGGGCATGAGCAATCTACAGTCCAGGACCACTCTGAGAATTTGAGAAAATTCCTCCTTGCAAATCACTGGTACTGAGTAATGAAGACCTGATAATAATTGTAATCCTTAGGATTATCAAGCACTTACTGAGATCCAAGTATGGTTCCAAATGCTTTACATAAATGATCTCATTGAATTCACACAAACTTTGTCTATTAAAGAGGAGCTATTATCCTTCCCATGCTACAGAATAGGAGCCTGAGGTGTAGAGAGTGTGAATAACTTGTCCAGGGGTCCAAAGGCAGCATTTGAGTCCTTGGAGCCTGCACTCTTAAACCTTAAGCTATAAATGGCAGCTCCCTCCCCTGCCCCTTCTCTTTAAAGGTTAAAACAGAGGGGAGAGCCAATCCTGTGGGGATAAAACAGAACAAAGACCTCTAAAAAGCAGGAAGTCAAGGGAATGTATGTAAGCAGGCACCTCACAGAGTATGGGGGCTCAGTTTGCCCCTAAGCTTCCTGATAGCTGTACCAGGAAAGGGGGGTGAGAAGCAGAATTCTCTAGTTTCCATTTTCTGGATAAAAGGAACCACACAGACATGTCTAAATGGCCATTTGTCTTGGACTAAATTCCAGAGGAGTTAATCTTGTAGTCAATTCAGCAAACATCCAGGGCCAGAAATTTATCTATGATTTTATGAGACATTAAGACATTTATACACGCGATTCTGAGCATCTCCTGAAGGCAGAGGGATATATGAAATTCTATCCCAATCTCCACAGCAGTTTTGTCAAACCCCACTCTCCTCAGGCCTCTCACACCTATACCTAATTTTTCCTCACCTCCTACTGCATTGACAATAAAAGACACCAGACAAGATGACCAGTGCAAGTTCGATGCATGAAGCAGGACACTCAAAGCTGGTACTCTGGGACAACCCAGAGGGATCGCGTGGGGAGGGAAGTGGGAAGGGGGTTCAGGATGGTGGGACACATGTATACCTGGGGCTGATTCATGTCGATGTATGGCAAAAACCACCACAATATAGTAAAGTAATTAGCCTCCAATTAAAATTAATTAATTAATGAAAAAAGAAGACACGAGACAGCAATGTCTTCACTTCCTTGCCATAAATTACCTACAAACTCGTGAGCACCCCCTACCTGTCCTCTCCTCACTTCTTCCCCCAAGTAACAGTGAGTGAATCACTCTTTTTCTACTGACTAATGCTTCAGCAAGTGTTCTGTGTCCCATTCACTGCTATCTCATCAGGAATCTTGCTCAGTTGCCCCTCTCCCTTCTGTATCTTCAGTTTCTAATTTTTCTCCTGACTCACCCTTTAAATGCATTCAAATTTCTTACATCTTAAAAAAGCATTGCCAATATATACAACAAAACTGATGAAAAAAAAAAACTTTCAAAATCTCTAGAAATTGTCCTAAGGTCGTACACCAAAGGAATCATTTGTTCAAGAAAATCTAGGATTTCTCTGGCAGTCCAGTGTTTAAGACTCTGCACTTCCAGGACAGGGGACATGAATTTCATCCCTTGTCTGAGAATGTAAGATCCCAGGCCACACAGTGTGGCAAAAGTAAGAAAGAAGGGACACAGGTACACCCATGGCTGATTCATGTCAATGTATGGCAAAAATCACTACAATATTGTAAAGTAATTAGCCTCCTATTAAAATAAATTAATTTTTTTAAAGGAAAGAAAGGAAAGAAAATCTATTAAAGCTTGGTAAGAAAAATGAGAGTCTGTGGCTTTCAAGCCCTGACCCACTCTCTCCTTCCCCTACCTCTTCCCTTACTCAACGTGAAGGAAGCTCCACTGTGGGTGGATGAGGCCAAAAAGATGAGGCCCTCACTCTCCTCAGCATCTAGCCAACAATCACTATATCTCACCTGGAGAGGCAGGCCACCAGCATTTCTCATTCTTTCCAATTCTGAGTTGAAGAAGTGAGTGTAGTCAGTAAGCAGGGGGTTCTCTTCCACTACCTAACTCTCTTCTCATAGAGCAGAGGTTCTATCCTAGGCATGACATTCCAGGAATACAAGTGGCCCAATAACATTACCCAAACTCATGCATAGGGCAAAGGTTCCACACTGAGAGAGGCAAGTTGAGAAGACAAAAGTCTACTGCCTTATTCAGCACTCAGATCAGTGGCTCAAAGATTTTTTTCCCCAGTTGAATGGCTGTCCATAAGAAAAGAGTTCCAGAGCTATCCCCAAAAGAACTGACTTTATTTGAAACAAAGTATTTGGGAAAGATGAAGCCTAAGAACACTCTTGAAATAGTAGTTTCTCTTGATTAATTTAGCAATAAGTTAAACCATAAGGCAGCTAGTTAACCAAACAAGACTAGGGAACTACATCAGTAAGAATCTNCTGACTTTATTTGAAACAAAGTATTTGGGAAAGATGAAGCCTAAGAACACTCTTGAAATAGTAGTTTCTCTTGATTAATTTAGCAATAAGTTAAACCATAAGGCAGCTAGTTAACCAAACAAGACTAGGGAACTACATCAGTAAGAATCTTTGCTGGAAACAAAAGCCCAGGACCAAACGGCTTCACAGCCGAATTCTATCAAAAATTTAGAGAAGAGCTAACACCTATCCTACTCAAACNAGTTTGTCTTTCTTTACTTAGTTTCTTAAGTTGGAAGTTTAGGTTATTGCTTTGAGATCTTTCTTCATTTTTAATATAAGTGTTCACAGTTACAAATTTCCATGTAAGCACTACTTCAGCCATATCCTATATGTTTTGCTATGTTTTGTTTGTAATCTCAAAGTGTGCTCTAATTTCCCTTTTGATTATCCCTCTGTTATTTATATGTGCATTTTTTAATTTCCACATATTTGTGAATTTCACAAATTTCCTTCTGTTGTTGTTTTCTAATTTCATGCTTTATGATCAGCGAACATATGTCGTATGATTTTAATCCTTTTAAATCTATTGAGGCTTGTTTTATGGCCTGATGTATGGTCNTGCATTTTTTAATTTCCACATATTTGTGAATTTCACAAATTTCCTTCTGTTGTTGTTTTCTAATTTCATGCTTTATGATCAGCGAACATATGTCGTATGATTTTAATCCTTTTAAATCTATTGAGGCTTGTTTTATGGCCTGATGTATGGTCTATCCTGAAGAATGTTCAATGTGCATCTGAAAAGTATACATATTTTGCCATTGTTCTGGAGAGTATTCTACAGAAGTGCTGTTAGATTTAGCTAATTTAAAGCTTTAGTTAATTTAGTTAATTTGTTCAAGTGTTCTATTTCCTTTTTGATCTTCTGCCAAGTAGTTCTCTCCATTACTGAATGAGAAGTATTGAATTCTCCAATTATTCTTTTCCAGTTGTCTGTTTCCCCCTTCAATCCTGTGATTTTTTTAATCTCATGAATTTTGGGATTCTGTTGTTAAGTGTATATATATTTATAATTGTTTGAGCTTTCTGATTGAACTTTTTCTTCATTATGAAATGTCTTTATCTCTAGTAATAATATATGTCTTAAAGGCTATTTTGTCCAATAATTGGATAGCCACTCCCAATATGCATATGGTGGTTGGTACACTTGATGGTTTTCCACAGACCCATGAGACTGTATTCATTTTTCTCTATTCTTTTTTTCTCTTCTTCACAGTAGATAATCTCAATAGACCTATTTTCAAATATGCCAATTTGTTCTCTTGCCAGCACAAATTTTTTTATTAAGTCTTTAGTGAATTTTTCCCAAGAAGTTCAGTGCTAAAGAATCTGCTGGCCAATGCAAGAGATGGGGGTTCAATCCCTGGTTTGAAAGATCCCCTGGAGGGGGAAATGGCAACCCACTCAAGTATTCTTGCTAGGAAAATCTCATGGACAGAGGAGCCTGGTGGGCTACAGTCCATTGGGTCACAAAGAGTCAGACATGACTGAGTGACTGAATATGCACACGCAAATCAATTTTTTCATTTTAGTTATTGGTGCCATTAAAATGTGAGAATTTCTGCATGGTTCTTTTTTTTTTTTAATAATATCTACCTTTTCTCTCTAATTGATGAGATGTCATTTAGATAATTTTCATACTTTTCTTTAATTCTCTAGGCAAGTTTACTTTAGTTCTTTGAACATATTTATACTGCTGTCTCAAAATCTTTGTCTTATAAGGTCAATATCTGGGATTCCTTGGGTTGATGACTTTTCTTAACCTGTGATAGGCCATATTTTCCTGTTTCTTTATGTGTCCCATAATTTTTATTTTAAACTGAATACCTTAAATAATATAATACAGCAATTCAGATACCCGCCTTCTCAGAGTTCGTTGCTGTTGTTGCTGCTGTTTTTGCTAGTTTTTGTGTGTTTAATGACTTTTCTGGACTAATTCTGTAAAGTCTGCATTCTTTGTTATGTGTAGTCACTGAACTCTCTTCTCATTTAGCTTAGTGGTCAGCTAATGATTGGAAAGAGATTTTATTAAACACATTGAACAATTAAATGTTCTATGATTTGCCAAGAGGATTTGTATATGTTGGAGCATGCCTTCAGCAATCTGGCAGCTTAAAACTATGACTTAGCTTTCACTTCTTTCTTCTGCAGATTCTCAAGGCCAGCAGGAGTTGATCAACAATGGCTTTCTCAGATACTTCCTGGAAATGCTCACAGTCTTGGACATGAAGCTTACCTTCTAGATTCCCAGGAGTATGTTGGCACTTTTCAAACCCTTGTATGACATTTAATTAAATGTTTGTTGCAAGATTTTTTGCTAGCCCCTTATTTGCTGTAACTGGTAGCTCATTCTTAGGTGTCTACAATATTAAACAATTGTCACTGATTATTGTCTAGAAAGGACCTCAGAGTAGAGCTTTCCTCACTGAGTGAGTGAGATAAAATCAAGACAAATCCTGAAAATGAGGCTTTTCCAGGAAGCTGCTAAAAGGATCTTATAGTGACAGTTTTGTCAAAATGGGGCTTTGAATGCATGAGAAAACCTGTTGAGGGGCAAAAATGTTCTAAAATTAATATATGGTGATGGTTGCAAACTCAGTATAATTAATAAAAAGCATTAAATTGTAAATTGAAATAGGTGAATTTTATAATATAAAATATAGCTCAATAAAAAAAGTTTAAAGTAGTCTAGATTAGCCATTAGAAGCAAAGACATGAGTGTATAACTTCCAATATTAGAAGTAAAATGGAATATCAAATGAAAAAAATCTTTTTAACAAGTCCACAGCAAGGCAAACAACAATAGAAAAAAAATCATTTAAAAGTTCAGTTTCAAATGGAAGGAGAGGCTATGATATCTTTAGGTGTAAAAAAGTAAGGACTTACTCCCAAAATGATGGTGAGATGTTGAAAGGACCCAAGAGCAAGCTTGAAAGAGCTCCCAATGTCCAAATCAAGGATAATTTGGAGGGTAGGGATGGGACAAATAATTATCTATGAGTAAATTTTGCCATGGGCTTCCCTGGCGGCCCAAAGAATTGGCCTTTAATGAGAGAGATCCAGGTTCAATCCCTGAGTCAGGAAGATCCCCTGGAGAAGGAAATTGCTACCCACTCTAGTATTCTTGCCTGGAGAATTCCATGGACAGAGTGGGCTATCGTTCATGGTGTCACAAAGAGTTGGACATGATTGAAGTGATTTAGCGAGCACTCAATCTTGCCATAAATAATTTAATAAACAAAGAAACAAGGTGGAAAGGAAAGCTCTTCCTTACAATAGAATTCCAGTTATTAATGAAGGCACAATAATAGAAATAAAAGCCCACCACTTGCCAAATATCACAGCAACAATTGTTTCAGGCAAACACACTCAGTTGACCTCAGTGGATGCTAAAATTAATGGGCTTATGATGANTGTTTTGAAACCCTCGTTATTCATCGTTAAGATTTGGAAACAGGAATTTGCTTTAGCACGTGGCTTAAGAGCACAGGCTGTGGAGTCACATACGCTTTAATAATTTCCAGGCTTTTCTCTTAGTAGTTTTGTAGCCAGGCCAAATGTGTAAGATATTTAGACAGTCTCAAATTATCTTTACACAAAATATTTATTAATTACAAAGGGAAACTTTCCAGGAGAGAATCCTGCCTGACACTGACTTTAATCAAGTAGTCAAGATAATTAGCTATATGGAAAGCATGCATCCCTCTATAGTGATGTACTGAGAAGGGCATAACATCACTGCTATCACATTCTTGCCAAGCATATATGAGTTGGGTTTAATCATGAGGAAATATCAGACAAACCCAAATTGAGGGACAGTCCACAAAATAACTGGCCAATACTTGTCAAAAGTATCAAAGTCATGAACTACAAAGAGAAACTAAAGAATTGTTAAAAAGCAGAGGACATGGACATTTAGGTTGCTTCCATGTCCTAGCTATTGTAAATAGTGCTGCAATAAACACTGGAGTGCATGTATCTTTTCAAATAATGGTTTTCTCTGGATATGCCCAGGGGTGGGATTGCTGGTTAATATGGTAGCTCTATTTTTAGTTTTTTAAGGAACCTCCATACTGTTCTCCGTAGTGGCTGTGCCAATTTACATTCCCACCAACAGTGTAGGAGAGTTCCCTCTTCTCCACACACTCTACAACACACTCTCCAACATTTATTGTTTGTAGATTCAACAGAGGAATGGATAAGGAAGATGTGGTACATACATGCAAAAGGTATTAATGATATTACTCAGCCATAAAAAGAACAAAATCATGCCATTTGCAGCAACATGGATGGACATAGAGATTGTCATACTGAGTGAAGTAAGTCAGATAAAGACAAATATATGATGTTGTTTATATGTGAAATACCAAAAAAAAGGAGTTACAAATGAACTTATCTATAAAACAGAAATATAGTTACAAATGTATAAAAGAAATNTTACCAAGATGTGTATAAGAGACAGGTCATACTGAGTGAAGTAAGTCAGATAAAGACAAATATATGATGTTGTTTATATGTGAAATACCAAAAAAAAGGAGTTACAAATGAACTTATCTATAAAACAGAAATATAGTTACAAATGTATAAAAGAAATTTATGTTTACCAGGGAGTGAGTTGGACAAGGGATAAATTGTGAGATTGGGACTAACATACACACACTACTATAAATAAAATAGATGACTAATAAGTCCAGGGTGTTCATTGGAAGGATTGATGTTGAAGCTGAAACTCCAATACTTTGGCCACCTGATAAGAAGAACTGACTCATTTGAAAAGACCCTGATGCTGGGAAAGATTGAGGGCAGGAGAAGAGAACGACAGAGGATGAGATGGTTGGATGGCATCACTGACTTGATGGACATGGGTTTAAGTGGACTCTGGGAGTTGGTGATGGACAGAGAGGCCTGGAGTGCTGCTGTTCATGGGGTCACAAAACGTCAGACATGACTGAGCAACTGAACTGAACTAATAAGGACCTACTGTATAGCACAAGGAACTTTACTCAATACTCTGTAATGGCTTACATGGGGAAAGACTCTAAAAAGGAGTAGACATATATATATGTGTGTGTATAACTGACTCACTTTGCTATACACTGGAAAGCAACACAACATTGTAAATCAACTATACTCCAATAAAATTTTTTTAAAATAAAAGTTTAAAAACCAGAAGACAATAAGAAGACTAACAAAATATGGAATCCTGGACCTCACATTAGTGGGACAATTGACAAAATCTGGATAAGGTCTACAGATCTGGACCTCACATTAGTGGGACAATTGACAAAATTTGGATAAGGTCTACAGATCAGTTAATGGTATTGTATCAATGCTAATTTCCTGTTTTCCAGAGTTGCACTGTGTTTATGTTAAGACATTAGCATTTAGGAAAGCTGGATAAAATGTATTCATAAATTCTTTGTACTAAATTTGTAACTTTTTCCCATGTCAAAAATCCTTTCAGAATGAACATTTAATTTTTTAATTAAAAATGAAGAATGGGCTTACATTTATAGTACAATAAGTAAGTAAGAGCTCTGAGAGGCCCTCTGCAAAAACTACACTCCAGATACGGTATACTGTGCCTCTAACAAAAGGTAAAGGAGCTTTCCAGCAATACTCCCACACTGCCACAATGAAGCAATATGAGCTATGCATGGGGCACAATTAGGAAATGTGTAGTCTTGGTGGCAATGCTCTGAAGTAATGGTAATATCCAGGAGTCATCCACTAAGGGACAAAGCCTCAGAGGCAAAGAGTTTGGCAAGGGCAAGAAGTCCAACATCTGTAGAGCCAGAGTGACAGGAACCAGGGAGGGGTTGATTTCCATGAAGCCCAAGTCCTCTAGCAATCATTGGTATGGATAATGATTACTGAAATAACAAGGAAATGGGAATCTGAGTCTCAGACTCCAGCTCAGAGTCAAACCTTGAAGAGAGCAACTGTGGTGATCATTTGTTCTGGGAAGAAAGTTTTCTCCAAGTTAGGCCTTACACAGATTAAATGGAACATGATCTCACAAAGATTACCAAATACCAAACCTCATCCATTAGTAAAAACCAGTAGAAATAAATCAAAAGAGAAACACCTATAAATCCTAAAGATGATAAATGTTTGAACAATTGAACGTGTAATAGTTATGTATGAAATGTTTAAAGAAATAAAGGATACAATTACAAAGATAAGTATACAATAAAAATCAATAATAAATGAAGAGACTTGAAGAAAATAAGTTGAACTTTGACCAATGAAAACTATAATAATTAACATTTTAAAACAATGCATGCAAAATGAGGGAGGCAGTCCTAAGATGGCGGAGGAATAGGATGGGGAGACCACTTTCTCCCTCACAAATTCATCAAAAGAACATTTCAACGCTGAGTAAATGCCACAAAACAACTTCTGAATGCTAGCAGAGGACATCAAGCACCCAGAAAAGCAGATCATTGTCTTCAAAAACAGATAGGAAAAAATATAAAAGATGAAAAAAGAGACAAAAGAGGTAGGGAGGGAGCTCCGTCCCAGGAAGAGAGTCTTGAAAAGAGAGAAGTTTCCAAACACCAGGAAACACTCTTGCGGTCGAGTCTATGGCAAGCCTTAGAAGAACAGAGGGAAACATAACAGGGAGGAAACATAAATAAATAAATAAAACCAACAGATTACGAGCCCAAGGGCAACTCCCCCAACAGAGAAGCAGCACAGACGCCTGCATCCACCACTAGCAAGTGGGGGCTGGGCAGGGAGGTGTGGGCTGCAGTGCTTTTTAAGAATCGGGCCAGAATGCCCCGAGTGTAACCAGAGCGAACTAACTTGGGCTAGCAAACCAGACTGTGGGATAGCTACCACGCTAAAAGTTCTAACATAAGACACCACCAGGACCGCACACAGAACAAAAGATGGAACAGAATTAGCCAGCTACAGACCATCCACCTCCGGTGACAGGCAGCCAGAGCCAGAAGGGCTGAAAGGGGGCAACCATAGCCCCAGGGAGACATTAACTACCAAACTGCAAGCAAGTTTCTTTGCTAACTAAGACTTCTTGGGGTTCTGGACAGTCACCATCTGCCTGAGAAGCAGTGCCAGCTGTACACCCAGAAAACTGAGAAGCAGGGACAGGAAAGGCAATAAGTCACAGCGACCGTGCTCACCAAACACCCGAGCTACTCAGGCCCAACCGAGTCTGGGAGGGGCACAAAACTCAGGCCCAACCGAGTCTGCGCCTCTGAGGACTACCTGAGTGCCTGAGCGGCTTAGACCAGGGAGGTGCATGCAGCCCAGGGCTGGCCTCGGACAGTTCCCGGTGGAGCAACCTAGAGCCTGAGCGGTGTGGGCCATGAGCAGGGACAGACCCAGCGTGGCTGAAACTCTGCGAGCACATGCCAGTGTTATTTGTTTGCAGCATCTCTCCCTCCTCACAGCAGGACTGAACAAGTGAGCCTAAAAAAAAAGTGTCCACCACCGCCCCCTCCTTGTGTCAGGGTGGAAATCAGACACTGAAGAGACCAGCAAACAGAAGAAGCTAAAATATAGGGAACCGCCTTGGAAGTGACAGGTGCATAGACTAAAACCCTGTCGTTAATACCGATTACATAGGAAGGGGCCTATAGATCTTGAGAAATATAAGCCGGACCAAGGAACTATCTGAAAATGAACTGACCCCACACTGCCCACAACAACACCAGAGAAAGTCTCAGATATATCTTTAATATTTTTATGATCATTCTTTTTGTTTGTTTGTTTTTTCTTCTTTTCTTTTTCTTCTATTTTTAACATTTTAAAATNCCGTGCACCAGCCCCAACTATCCTGCATCCTGCATCTAACAAATACTTTTTAAAAAAATCTAAATAAATAATTCCACAATGTAAAAAAGTATAAGTAGTTTCCTGATCACCTCTAAGGAATAACCACTGTCAATTGGCTGCTGTATATTTTTCCAGATCCTTTGTTTGGTTTTTGTTTTCTTGACTGCCACCCCACAGCATGTAGAATCTTAGTTTCCCAACCAGAAATCGAACCTGTGCCTCTGTTTTGTTAGCACTGAGTCTTAACCACTGAATCNGTCAATTGGCTGCTGTATATTTTTCCAGATCCTTTGTTTGGTTTTTGTTTTCTTGACTGCCACCCCACAGCATGTAGAATCTTAGTTTCCCAACCAGAAATCGAACCTGTGCCTCTGTTTTGTTAGCACTGAGTCTTAACCACTGAATCACCAGGGAATTCCCCAGACCCTTTTTCATGCACATAAAATGTATATATATTTAATATTCTCCATAAATAGGTTTGATGAGTTTTTTCCCTTTTCACAATGATCAAATAGATGTAATCATATTATATGTTGATTTCAAATTTTCTCTAAATCTTGCATGAGTGCTACATTGTGTTAACCAGAGCCTGCACTCAGTGTTAGAGAAAGGGTCAGGGTCCTGCAGGACAGAGTTCACTCCTAGGTAGTCTTCTGGAGGTAGGAGAATTTCTTGCCTGCTAAGAGACATCAGCTGTCTGGATACTACCTTACCTCTGCAGCCTAAATGCTTCTCCTCATACAGCTGTCCTTATTTCATCTTTCAAGCAAATGCCCTTGACTCTCTTTTGCTACACGTTTCTATTACCTCTAAGCTTGGAACATCTTCTCTTACAAGATGTCCCCACCTTTTGCATCAGTTTTTGCCTATTTTTGTGACTCAAGGGCTTAGTTTCCTTTATCTTTCCAATCACATTTTCCTTCCATCTTCCACAGATTCCTCACAATTCTGGGTCTACTGGGAGTACCTCTTTCAGTTTTCAAACACAATGTGTGTGTTAGTCACTTGGTCATGTCTGACTCTTTGCAAACCCATGGACTGTAACCTGCCAGGCTCCTCTATTCATGGGATTCTCCAGTCAAGAATACTGGAGTGGATACCCATTCCCATTTCCAGGGTTCAAGCACAATACTTCTATCCATTCCCATTTCCAGGGTTCAAGCACAATACTTCCTTTAAAAATATATCAGTTCTGTCCTTTCCAATTATTTAGAGTAGAAGCAGGATACTAGAGTGTGTGTTTAGTCCTCCATCTTGATCTACTCTCCTTCATAGTACTTTATGACTTGCCTTTTTCACTCAGCAATATATACTGGAATATTAGTTAAGGTTCCTTGATTGCAAGCAACCAAAGCTAATTTATTCTAACAAAAGAACCAAAGGAATTTACTGGAAGAAGAATGAGATAACTCACAGAATTAATTGAAAAATCCCAACAACTGAATCTCAAGAAGGACAAGAATCAGGACAACTTCTAGGATCTAGGTAGTCAGTTCTAAATGACAAAGTGCCATTGTCAAGATAGATCTACTCCAATGATGTTTTTTCCTATCTTTGTATTATTACACAAAGGCTTAAGTTCCTGAGAGAGTCTTACTGGCCTAAACTAAGTCACTTGTTCACCCCTTTTCCATAGGAAATAAGAGAACTTAAATGGTAGTTTTGTCAAGAATGTGTGTAGATACATATACACAATGGGATATACATATACAATGGAATATTACTCTTTATTACCATAAATAGAAATGAAATTATGCCATTTACAGCAACATGAATGGACCTAGAAGTTATACTAAGTAAAATAAGCCAGAAAAAGAAAGACAAATACCATAAGAGTGTGTATAATTATTGGAGTGGGATAGTTCCCATAGGAAAAAGGAGGAGTTATTACTAAAAGAAGGATGCTGCACAGGCAAAAGCAATTGCTGTCCACCACAGGCCACTCCTTGTCTACCCAATAGCCACTTCTTATAATTTCAAAATTTGCATAATGCAACCCCTTACATAATGGAACTATTCCATGTACAACTGAAAGTATACTTACTCTTTCCTCATAGAAAATCAACAAAGGTCTCACTAGTTATTACATTCAGATCCAAGTTCAGGATCTCTACATGATGTCTTTCTTTCTCCAATTCCATCCTGATCTTAATAGTCTGTAACCTATGGACTAAATGATGAAGCTCACCATCACACCCATCATATCTACATACAGCAATGGATGAGAGTGAAAGAAAAATAATTTAAAAACATATATAAATATGTACACATATGTGTAACCTATAAAGATATTCAAATGGAAATATTCACTTCTATAACTGGTCAGGGGCTTGTGGCTGGTATTTATGACTTCCCTTCCCAAATATCCATTCTAAATTCTTAGCCCTTGGTGGTCCTGCCTATATCGAGTTGCTTTAGTCTTCCACTAGCTTTTATTTCTGGACATGGTAGTAGCAGGAAATGCTCCAGAAGAATCTCTTCAGGTGCCATCAATACTCATCTTTGCCCCATTTATTAGTAGCAACCTTATTTCCCCTTGACAGTGTCAATAATTCCAACCTAATCAGTAACTCCCTCTCTTTTTTCTGGCCTGCTTTCCAAATGGCATGAGAAGCTTGAAAATGACAAGGTGGCTATTGTCAAATATACCTCAGGGGAAGCATTTTTCTCCTCAGTATTAAAACCTATTAACTGGCAAAGTTCAGAGTAACAGAGATAGGAAGCAAAAATTGTATAATTCATGAAGTGTAATAATGATAGAGATCACCCCTCTCTTCAATCTTTGATTGCTGAATCCATGTATTCTGGCTGTAAGAAATAAGCACCATATATTTATCAGTTACTGTAGAATGGCACACCAGCCTAACAAGGTGCTGCCTCCCAACAAGTGTCATAACTTCCCTTCCCATTCTATAAGGCCAGTTGCTTTGGGGCGATGGGATGTGTGGTTAAGACCAGTGAACATCAGTTCATTGCTGGCTTTTCAGCTATAAGATGAATTCCTTGGCCAGAACAATGTTTTATATAATATCATAATGGTGAATGAAGTATTCAGTATACCCATGGATAGTGAGAATTGCAGATACACCGTGGGCAAGAAAAGTAAATTTGTTTCCAGAATAATTTGACATTTCAGAGACAACAAATCACTGCCTGCTGCATAAGGTAAGGAGTCTAGTATAATCAACATGCCACTGTGTGGCTGGTTTGTCCTCACTAGCCATAATTCCTCATTGGAAGCTCATGGCAAGCAATCAGGGTTAACAAAATAGTAACTCAGCAAAGACAAGTCCAGGTTTATGAGGAGAAGTTGGCCTTTGATCAGGAGTACGTTGAGCAGGCGTGGGTTTTGGGGAAGAGAGGTTGACCAGTGTTCACAGGATGGGTCATATTGTATGATCTTTGAGAGCCTCTTCTGTAGCTAGGGGCTTTGGTATTATCAAGTTATATATACAGTCCTAAATTCTGGGACCATTTAGAGGGTTCATTTAGAGGTGGGCATGCTTCTTCCCCAGGTCTTTATGCCATTATACTTCTAATCTTGTTCCTTTCCAGTTCCCAAGCCTCCAACCAAACCATTTGAAATTGTCTATGATTTAGTGTACATCTCACACCTTTATCTCTCCTTCCTGGCAATTAAACAACCACTGATAAATTGTTCCCTCATCACTGTTTTTCAAGGCCATGCATTAGTGGAACTGCAACACTGTAGCAGAGTACTTCCAACTAGTAACAGCAAACTTCACATGGAACAATCTGTAAACTATGCCAAATAGTTTTTTATTCTTCTATAATCTGGCCATAGATAATTCTCATTGATCTCATTGGTGTGGGATCCAAGAAATGTGAAACAGCATTTATGCAACTTGCAACCATGCAACTTACTTGTGTCTACAGGATATGCTTGGATGCAATCTTGTATTTACTTCGCTTTCATTTTGGAATACTTGTAGGAATGCCATATGCTATGATTTAGTAGATTAAAAGAAAATTCATGATAGACAACTTAAGTTGTATGCCTAGGGGTATTGTATGCTTAGGGTCAAGGCATTCAGTCTCCACCAGAGTAAACCAAAACATGTTACTCAAAAAAAGATCAGTGCTTGAGGAAAGGGGCACAGATTTCAAACCCCGAGAGATCTTAGTTATGATTCCTCTAAAAGGGCCTTCCATGGGATCTCTACATGCTACAGGTTAAGTTCTTTGTTCTGTAAAGGAGACATGGGCAAGAGTCTGGGTGGGTTTTGGACATAGCAGAGGCTGCTGTTCCACCCCCCTAGCCAGTACCACAGAAGGAAAGAGAGGAGAAAGGGAACTTCTGATTCTCTCCATTCTATTGTAAGAACCCGGGGTGGAGGGATTCCTGGAGGAAAATACAGCAAGAAGTTGAGAATCCTGCTGTCACTACAGCTCCTAAGAGATCCATACTATCACACTAGCTCACACACCAGCAATTGCCTCCAGCAATTCATCAAAATTTCTAGTTCAATGTTCTTACTGGCTTACATGACGTCAAGTAATGTCTGTCCCAGGGAAGAAAACATTTTGGTCTTGTGTCTTCCTGCCAGCACCCCTGTCTCTCCATTTTGACTTATTGCCTCAGTTCTCTGAGGGGTTCATGAAGAGTCATTAATTTGAAATCTGTCCAACTTTTTTTCTTATTAGGATAAGAGTGACATCTTTCCAGCTGTCTACATTTCCAAGTTGAAACTAAGTTTATTGGATACTGAAATTTGAATTTCATATAATTTTCACATGATACAAAATATTATTCTTCCTTTCACTTTTTCATCCCTTTAAAAATGTAAAAACCATTATTAGCTCACAGACCATATAAAAGTAGGCAGCAGGCCGCATTTGACCCACTGGTAGTAGTTTGCGAATCCCTGATCTAAGGGAGTTTATGCTAGTTTATGGACAGTCATGTGATATGAGGAAAGATCTGTCAGGGGGTTTCCCAGAAAAGTTTTCTCACTCTGAGAGACACATAGAAAAGACAGTCCAGATTCTTTCTTTTGATGTTACCTGTTTATATGGGATTTGCAGAACTTTAGTAGCCACTTGAGAACTATGAGGAGACCAGCCTGAAGATTAAAGCCAAGAGGCTAAGGATGGCAGAGCAAAACATTGAAAAGAATCCTTGATGAAATTGTTGAGTAGCTAAATTAGCAAACACCAGAGCCAGCCTAGCTCAGAACTTATTATATGAGATAAAACAGTGTTCTTATCTTTACTGTTTTATTATTGAGGAATTCTCTTTTAAAAAAATACGCACATGCATTTTGAATTCTGTAACTTTTTTATTTAATGTATTTCTTTGGCTGTGCAGGATCTTAGTTGCAGCATGTGGGATCTTTTGGTTGCAGCACATGGGATCTAGTTCCTTAACAAGGGATGAACCCAGGCTGCCTACATTGGAAGCTCGGAGTCTTAGCCATTGGACCACCAGGGAAGTCCCTCTGTTAGGAATTCTAACTAAAATATTGAATCAAAAATTCTTTATTTTTAACCTTATCAAAATAAAAAATTCTGCTCATTGAATGACACTGTTAAGAGAATGAATACACAGTCACAGAATGGGAGCAAATATTTGTAAATCATGTATCTGATAAATGACTTGAATCCAGAAGCTAAAACAAGATCTCAAGAATAAAAAAAATTTTAATTAAAAATAGGAAAAATATTTGACCAGACGCTACTACAGAAGATATATGGATGGCAATAATCACATTAAAAGACATTCAACACCATTAGTCATTAGGGAAAGGAAAACTAAAGCCACAGTGAGATACTACTACCATACAAATGGCTAAAATTAAAAAAAAAAAAAACCAACCCAATTGTTGGAGTATGTGGAGGAACTAGAACTCTCTTACACTGCTAGCAGAATGTAAAATGATCCAGCCACTGTGAACAGTATGGCAGTTTTTTTTAAAGTTATCTATGTATCTACCATATGATTCAACCATTCTCCTAGGAATTTATCCAAAGGAAATGAAATTATATTTTCACAAAAATACTTATACAAGAGTGTTTATAGCCACTTTGTTTTTAAGTCTCCAACTGGAAACAATCCAAATTGTGGTACATCTATACAATGGAATTCTACTCAGCAATAAAAATGAGTGAACTATAATACAACAGCTTCCCAGGTGGCACTAGTGATAAAAACCCGCCTGCCAATGCAGGAAACATGAGACGAAGGTTCAATACCTGAGTCAGGAAGATCCCCTGGAGGAGGCCATGGCAACCCACTCCAGTATTCTTGCCTGGAGAAACCCATGGACAGAGGAGCCTGGTGGGCTACAGTCTATAGGGTCGCAAAGAGTTGGACACGACTGAAGTGACTTAGAATACACGCACAATACAACAGCACAGGCAAATCTCAAAGTGTGCTGAGTAAAATAAGCCAGAAAAAAAGACTACATACTGTATGACTCCATTTATATAAAAGTCTAGAAATTACAGCTAATTTATAGTGACAGAAAGCAGAGCACTGGTTGCCTCAGTGGAGGGGAAGAAGGCAGGGGTTGGTAAAAGGAATTACAATTGGCATAGAGAAATGTGGGATGGTGATGGATATATTCATTGTAGTAGTGATGTTTAGTGATGGTTTGCCATATATATACATATTTTAAAACTTATCACAATTAATTAAGCACTCTAAGTGTATTTATTACATATTGATTACATCTTAATAAAAATATTAAAATAAATATTTTTTGTCTGCTTACACAAGTTTATATAGGCTTTCTATCATTTTTAACTAAAATATTTTTCAATTAGTTATAACTTTTATTATTCAGATATTTGTTAAAATTTTAAACTGATACAATTATCATAGTTATGCAAAGTAAAAGTGAAAGCCGCTCAGTTGTGTCCGGCTCTTTGTGACCCCATGGTCTATACAGTCCATGGAATTCTCCAGGCCAGAATACTGGAGTGGGTAGCATTTCCTTTCTCCAGGGGATCTTCCCAACCCAGGTCTCCTGCATTGCAGGTGGATTCTTCACCAGCTGAGCCATAAGGGGAGCCCAAGAATGCTGGAGTTAGCCTATCCCTTCTCCAGTGGATATTCCCAACCCAGGAATCGAACCAGGGTCTCCTCCATTGCAGACGGATTCTTTACCAACTGAGCTGTCAGGGAAGCCCTGATATGCAAATTATGTCTAAATGATACATTTAAGCAATCTCTAATATACCCAGTTGAGAGAAGGCAATGGCACCCCACTCCAGTACTCTTGCCTGGAAAATCCCATGGATGGAGTAGCCTGATAGGCTGCAGTCCATGGGGTCGCTAAGAGTTGGACACAACTGAGCGACTTCACTTTCACTTTTCACTTTCATGCATTGGAGAAGGAAATGGCAACCCACTCCAGTGTTCTTGCCTGGAGAATCCCAGGGACAGGGGAGCCTGGTGGGCTGCCATCTATGGGGTCGCACAGAGTCAGACACGACAGAAGTGACTTAGCAGCAGCAATATACCCAGTTGCACAATGGTGGAAGGAAAACCAGATAACTGAAATTAAAACTTGCATTTGGAAAAGAAAAAAGGAAACAGCACATACTCTACTGGGATAGCAAAGGTTCTCTTTCTCTGACAGTAGACTGCATCCCTTGAATCAATATGCTCTCACCTCTGCATCTGTCTTAGAAAATTTCTCCAACCTATTGTCTCCCTTGGCCCCATAGAAGAGGGTTATTGGGGATAATTCCTCTTCTTGGGGCTGTATCACTTCAGTGGCCCACTTCTGGTTCACAGATTCAGTGTTTCTGAAAGTACGATCCTTAATGTGTCTGAATCAGAATCACCTGTTTGAAATACAGGTTTCTGGGTCTCACCCCTGAACTACTGAATCAGAATTGCTGGGAGCCTAGGATTCTACATTTCACTCAGCATTCTAAGGTAATTCTTAGGTACACTGTAGTTAAGGAACATTGGATTAAGCCTTGAATTGTCACTCTCATGTAATACAGAGAAAATTCCAATTTAGGCTTAAATATTATTTCTTCTCATATTGATAATTCCTTCTGAGACTGTCTGAATTTAATATTTCTCAAACTAAGGTCCATGGCCCGTGAGAGAGTCCAAACATATATTCTCAGTTGCCTACAAATTCTTCACAAAATATATTATTTTTGTCTTTCTTATTATAATAATCTAATTAGAACAATTATGATTCTAGATTTAGATGAGTGTCTTACAGTCAAGTCCAACTACATAATTTTTAAAATTTATTTATTTTTTAGTTGAAGTATAATTGCTTTACAGAATTTTGTTGTTTTCTGTCAAACATCAACATGTATCAGCCATAGGTAAACATATGTCTCCTCCCTCTTGAACCTCTCTCCCATCTCCTTCCCCATCCCACCCCTCCAGGTTGTCACAGAGCCCCTGTTTGAATTCCCTAAAACATACTTCAAATTCTCACTGGCTATCTACTTTACAAATGGTAACGTAAGTTTCCATGTTACTCCCTCCATACATCTCACCCTCTCACTTCTCCCCTCCCCATGCCTCATGTCCATAAGTCTGTTCTATGTCTGTTTCTCCATTGCTGCCCTGCAAATAATTCATCAGTACCATCTTTCTGGTTTCCATATATATGCATTAGTATAAGATTTATCTTTCTCTATCTGACTTACTTCACTCTATATAAAGTTTCTAGCTTCGTCCACCTTATTAGAACTGACTCAGATGCATTCCTTTTTATGGCTCAGTATTATCCCATTGCATACATGTACCACAGCTTCTTTATCCATTCATCTATCTACAAACATCTAGGTTGCTTGCATGTCCTAGCTATTGTAAATAGTGCTGCAATGAACATTGGGGTACATATGTCTTTTTCAATTTTGGTTTCCTCAGGGTATATGCCCAGTAGTGGAATTGCTGGGTCATATGGTAATTTTATTCCTATTATTTTAAGGAATTCCCATAGTGTTCTCCACAGTGGCTATATCAATTGGCATTCCTACCAGCAATGCAAGAGGGTTCCCCTTTCTCCACAACCTCTCTAGTATTTATTGCTTGTAGACTTTTTGATAATGGCTGTTCTGACCAGTGTGAGGTGATATCTCATTGTAGTTATGATTTGCATTTCTCTGATAATGAGAGAGCAACAGTTAGAACTGGACATGGAACAACAGACTGGTTCCAAATAGGAAAAGGAGTACTTCAAGGCTGTATATTGTCACCCTGCTTATTTAACTTATATGTAAAGTACATCATGAGAAACGCTGGACTGGAAGAAACACAAGCTGGAATCAAGATTGCCAGGAGAAATATCAATAACCTCAGATATGCAGATGACATCATCCTTATGGCAAAAAGTGAAGAGGAACTAAAAAGCCTCTTGATGAAAGTGAAAGAGGAGGGTGAAAAAGTTGGCCTAAAGCTCAACGTTCAGAAAACGAAGATCATGGCATCTGGTCCCATCACTTCATGGGAAATAGATGGGGAAACAGTGGAAACAGTGTCAGACTTTATTTTTGGGGGCTCCAAAATCACTGAAGATGGTGATTGCAGCCATGAAATTAAAAGATGCTTACTCC
>SJYV01015579.1:0-15341 GCA_006410875.1 Neotragus pygmaeus | reverse complement strand
TTTTTTTTTTTTTTTTTTTTTTTTGGTATCATTAAGAGTTTTTCCCTGGATTCTTGTTAAGGAGATAAGAGAAGGAAAATATCTTTATATCCCTAAGACTCAATATATATTTCATTATTTAATTTATAAAACACTAACCCCCAGAAGTATTTATTTCTATATAAAAATATGTATTATATTACATATATTATATATTATGTTTACTGGATATATGGTTAATATAACCATTTTCAACCATTTATTCTTATGCTAGAAATATGACATCCACCCTTTTAAAAAGAAATTTTATATTTAAAAAGTAGGGGATAATTTTTTTTTTAAGATATTCATTTTCAAATGGATTTTGAATTCATGTAAAACCAGGTTGGAGTCTTAGCCGTTTACCTGCTGAGAGGCCGCAATTTCTCTGTGCCTCCCTTGCACGGGTGGTAAGGTTAAATGAGAGACTGTCAAAGTGCATGACCCACAGTAAGTGCTCAATAAATGATTGACTTTGGTTGATATTGACAGTGTGACTAGGATACCAAAGCACTGGGCAGGCAAATACTCTAGGCCAAAGAGGTGTCTTTGATGGTAAACTAGAGGGACCTGCAACCTTCTCAGCTCACAGCTCCCCACCCTTTCATTCTGATAATAAACCCTCTTTTCCTGTAACCATTCCTCACAATAGCACTGTTTTAGACTAGGAGGCATTTTGGTGGGCTGATTGGAAACTGGAATGGTTTTATATAGTTTTATGATGATCATTTTTTTTCCCCCTATGGATGGAAAACTAGGTAAATCAGAAAGGGAGCCTGAGTCTTGTAACTTAAAATATCCCAGTTAAGCTTTAAATATGAAATTTAGTAAATAAAAAGAACAGAATATCTTTGCTGCATGAGATTTAGGAATGACCATCGTGAGAACCAAGTCCACTGCAGATATCCATGGACTCTGAGATGGGAGTACAGTGGGCACCCATGTACTGTGTATATGTTTATAAATCAAGATAAACTGGTAAGGGGGTTCCTTTGTGGCTCAGTCAGTAAAGAATCTGCCTGCAGTGCAGAAGACCACCTGCATCCCTGAGTCAGGAAGATCCCCTGGAGAAGGAACTGGCAACCCACTCCAGTATTCTTTCCTGGGAAATCCCATGGACAGAGGAGCCTGGCGGGCTACAGTCCACAGGGTCACAAGAGTCAGACACGGGACTGAAGCAACTGAACCACCACCACCAAGGGAAATATGTTCTGTTCTCCGAGCAAATATGCCTTGATAATGGCCTGAGAGGCCAGCGTGGCATTTTTAATTCTTAGATTCAGGCGTTTTGTATCAGGAAGAAGGGGTAGAAGGGGAGCCAGCATTTCCTGCAGCAGGCCCATTTCTCTCCCTTCACCCTTGCTGCGCATCCTGTCTGGTATATCAGCATACCCCTTCCCCCATGTCTGAGGCCTACCCACCCCTTCCTCACAGCTGCACCTTGATCATGGTGGGCTGTGTAATGTGCATACAAGGAGTGAGGTCCAGGCCAAGCCACCTTCCAGAGGAGGGACTCAGGGAAGGGACCCTGGAATGGGCCTTGTGGAGGTTTATCCCAGGAATTAGGGAGTCCCAGGTATACAGGTATACAAGGAGTGGATCTGGGAGTGGAAGGGCTCCCACCTTGATGCTTTCTAAAGCCTGGGGCCTTCAGGTGGGGGCCCTCCTAGTCTGAGTCTAAAGGTGACACTGATAAGAGCCTTAAATTCCACCTTAAACACAGGGCTTTAAAGAGGAGGAATTTGCCTGCAAGGCATCTGCTAAAGGTGTCTGGGCACAGCCTATGCAAATGCTATTCTTTTTCATCCTGAATTGCTGACTCCTTCCTGTAGCCGGCTGCCTAGTTCTAGAGGCTCTTTCCTGGAGGTAGCATTTTCTTTGCCTTCCTGTGCTATTTTAGTCTTAGAATAGAATGTTTGCAGCACTGGAGGAAATAACTTACAAATTGAGTGTCTGTATATCATACGAACCTTCCCATGGAAAATAATCAGGTATTATCTGTTTAACTCAACCCTGGGAGGGATTGGGGGCAGTAGGACAAGGGGACAACAGATAGCTGGATGGCATCACTGATTCGATGGACGTGAGTCTGAGTGAACTCCGGGAGTTGGTGATGGACAGGGAGGCCTGGCGTGCTGCGATTCATGGGGTCACAAAGAGTTGGACACGACTGAGCGACTGAACTGAACTGAACTGATAATGAGAGATGTTGAACATCTTTTCATGTGTTTGTTAGCCATCGATTATGTCTTCTTTGGAGAAATGTCTGTTTAGGTCTTTTTCACACTTTTTGATTGGGTTGTTTATTTTTCTGGTATTGAGTTATATGAGCTGCTTGTATATTTTGGAAATTAATCCTTTGTCAGTTGTTTCCTTTGCTATTATTTTCTCCCATTATGAGGGTTGTCTTTTCACCTTGTTTGTAGCTTCCTTTGCGGTGCAAAAGCTTTTAAGTTTAATTAGATCCCACTTGCTTATTTTTGTTTTTATTTCCATTACTCTAGGAGGTGGATCATAGAGGATCTTGCTTTGATCTTGTTTGTCATGCCTATGTTTTCCTCTAAGAGTTTTATAGTTTCTGGTCTTACCTCTAGGTCTTTAATCCATTTTGAGTTTATCTTTGTCTATCAACCATATAATTTTAATACCCATTGTAACCACTGTTTTTGATACTGAGGATGATACTAAAACATGTTATTTCAGTTGTCAGGTGTATAACAATATCTTTGACCCTCTGTCCATAGCTAATGGTATAGTAACATGCCCCAGTTCTTGTTTCAAAATGCAGATATGAGAGCTCCTCTCTGACACCTGCAGATGTCCAGAAAGCACCGCTTCAAGTGCCATGGCTAAGGATCCTCAGACATTGGCTAGATGATTTTGGCACAATGTCTTGAGGCACAGACAGTATCTTGTTTCCATTCATGTAATAAGAAGGCAGTGAGAAGGCGAGTTGTAGAGGTACAGGTGTGGCAACTGTTCGTTTATGCAGATGCTCAGGTGGCAAGATGTCAAAACACAAATAAGGTGATGTTTCCATTCATGGGATGGATACTCTTAAGAGTTTAGCCCCTGACCATGGTTCTGGGTTTGGTTCTCTGGTCCAAGTTTCTCATGGCAATATGCCCCATCTAATGACCTGGTCCTTCTCAGCCACTGACCAGTTATGTAACTATACCCAGTAGCTGGTCTACTTTACCTTAAAAGACAGGTAAATGTTTTTATTTTTTCATGATCTCAGCCTACCCCCCACCCAAAGACTTCTTGACATGATGTGTGAATCTTGATTTGAACTCTCATAATCTACTACACCATGCTCTCAAGGAAAATCTTTATGCCTCTGCAAAGAAGACTTACTCCACATCCCACATCCCTCTTCATGAGAAAAAGGAATGGGTCATTTTCTAAAACTGGTTCAAAAATTCCTGCATGGTAGTTTCAGGGTTGATAGAGTTAGTAATCAAATGCCATCATCAAAGACACAGAGGCTTTCATTCTTTTTTTCTCCCATACATTTCCTTTTACTTCTGAGGAAACCATTCCCAAAAGTCCCCCAGCAGACTTTCCCTCAGGTTCTAGGACTGGGTCACGTTCCCACACCTAAACCAATCACTGGCAAGGAGAATCAGGCCACCAGTAATTAGCATTGACTATTCAAGATTCCATCACCACTTCAACATGGTCCTAGTGTATGTATGACCCATCCCTAGGCACATGACCACTTCAGGACCGTGCCAGCAAGGAGGAATATGGAGAAATGGATATGGGCAAATGATTGGCTTTATCTGTTTTACTCACCTATGTCCAGATTTCCCACATATGGACTGTTTTGGTTCAAAGAGTGCTGCACAGGATTCTCTAGGGTGGTAGGTGGGTGGGCAGCTTGATAGGTGGCTGTCTCCTTATCCCCACTTGAATTTACCATCCAACTTTCTCATTCTCTGATGGTTAAGGTGCTATTTCCTTCAATTTAGTACAAAGCTGGAATCCTCAAAGCATTATTCTTGCCTTCTGTTCTGGATGTGGAAAGATTGTTACCTGTCTACACTGGTGTATGGGTGGGGGGGATTTCCTAACCAGTTCCTTTATAAGCAATAAGTTATTTTGGTAGATCACTTTATCTGGACTTGCCCCACTTTCTGACTACACTTTGTACACAGTAAAGGGATTCAAGTTTCCTTATCACATGCTAGGAAGTTGCTGCTCACAGGGCACCCCAAGTTTCACAGCAGCACCCAGGCCCCCTATCCTGTAGTTTCCCTTGCCTTTTCCTCTTTTGAATGATAAGAGGCAGCAAGTGACTGGCCTACCAGCCACTACTAATGATACTAAGGGCAGTTGAACAATCACTTAAGTTCCCTATACTCTTGTCTCCCTCACCCATTCCAAATCAGAGATCCATGAACAGCCAAGTGTATTTTCCAAACAGCAAAAAGCAACAGAAAAACCTAATGCATTAATTCTTCCTGGTGGCTTTCCAGATGTGGGCCAAGAATGCCTCATATTGGTTTCTCTGCATTTTCTGATCAAACCTGAACATCTCAAATATATTTACTAAAATTTAGTTAAGCCCCTCTAGTTGTGGGTCTCCCCAGGTACAATGGGGCTCATCCTGAACCTCTGCACCCTAGTTAATTGAAGTACTGTTGTCAGAAAATGTAAATCTAGGGAAGAGTTCATACACTGAGAATTTTGGAGCAGGAACTTCCTAAAGTTGTTGCACATAAACCTCTTAGCTTTAGAACCAAATGACTACAGTCAGAAAACATTGCGGGTGCCTGATTTTGTTCCCCATATATGTTCAGGTGCATCTCATCAAGGGATCAAAGGCAACGACTTACTGAGAAAAGTACTCTAAATTCTCTTTCACTACGCACCACCACAACCCACTCGCTTCCAGATCACCCAAGTCATCATGCCACAGTCTTTAGACAAGGATGATTACACTGATTGCTTTCTCTGCCTTGTACAGGGCACTGAAGCTCCAGATAAAACTCCCACCTCCAACAATTAGGCAGTTCTCATTCCCTCTAAACTTGCAAGAAATTAGTAGGCCCTGAGGGAAACAGAGCCCTTGTTTCTTTCTTTGACTACCTTCCTCAGCTCAGGGTCATCCCATGCTGCCTTCTTCTACACTGCCCCCAAATGAAGAAGCAGTAACTAACTTGGTGCCATGTGATACCAAGCAGCCCCCAACCGTTGGCTTGGGCTGGATCTTTTGCTACTCTTTTTGGGTATGCATTTGAACCCACTTCCTCTGGTTAGGGACTTCCCCATCTTATGATTCTTGGAAGGAAGCAGAGCCTGCCTCCCCCTAAAGACTTGAGAATGCCACATTTACTCTTTCACAACTAAGGTGTTGGCGCATAACCTAAACCAGTTACCTTAGATTTTGTCCTAAGAGTTAGAGACAGAGAATCAGGGAGACAGGCAGTCTCACAGGCAGCACTGGCATTCAGAGAAAGAAAGAGCTCCTTGCAGGGCGACAGTGGTGAAAGCTGCAGACTCAGTGCTCAGAGGCGCTGCAGTGGGCTCCTCACCAGATCAGTTCTGCAGGAAGGTTCAAGTGTTTGTTCTGTCTGAAATCTACTTCTTCAGCCCACCTGCTGATTCTGGGAGCTGCCCAACATCCTTTTGATGAGTGCTTTTCCTGCTTAAGTCATCTAGAGTCAAATTCTGTTACTTACAATCAAAGATCTGGACTGATACACGGCTATATCTCCTTCAGGAACTTGTCCTACTTCTGAGAAGTCCCCAAGGGCTTTTTTTTTTTTTTGTCCCCAGGGAGAGTTGAAGGGGATTCTTTGTAGCTGCCCATTTTCTTATGAAGGCTAAAATTAGAAACAGTAAATCTATCACCATTGTCCCACAGTATCTAGCTTAGTATCAGTGAGCACATATGTTATGAGCAATGTTGGAAAGCCCCTTTTAAAGACATTTTGCCTTAGCAAAAAACTTTATAATGCTTCTTGAAATAGTTTCATGACATCCTTTATATAGTAGACTTGATCTCTGTGAATACATTATTTTGAAATGGGGATTTAATATGTGCTTTGGCAGGAACTAAATATTCAAATATAATGAGCTTAATCGATTATAAGAACGTTTCCTTTGAGATGATGCAATAACTGCTTGGTATTGAGTCTGCTGCTCCAGTGTGTGCTGGCAAGAAGGTTTTCAAAGTTTACCTTGATACATTTGAAATGTGGTAAACCATTGGTTCTCTCTCTAAGTTCTGGTACAGAATCTAGCCATAAATCATAAGGCAATAACATTGTCCTAAACCCTGACCAAAACAGGGCCACCCCTTGCTAAAACTTTGAATTCCGGTAAGGTGGAGCTATCTGGGAAAGCAATGGGGTCATCTCCCCTCTTATAATTATCAGGACTCACCTTTCCTATTTATCTTCACTTGATGTGCTCACTTTAGGATGGTCAAAAATGGACTGAACTGGATGTTGTGCCAAAATTATCCATAGAGGCTCTAAGTATCTGGAGCTTAGGGGAATGCATACCAAGTATACATGTGCTGGTGAAGGAATTTCAGAAGTGAAGGAACTGTTCTATACCTTGATTGTGCTGGTGATTATATGACTCTAAAAGCTCTGTCAAAACTCACAGAACTGTACACTAATGAGAGTAAATTTTATTGTGTGTAGATTAAAATTTTCTACTTTGTTGACTATGCCAAAGCCTTTGACTGTGTGGATCACAATACACTGTGGAAAATTCTGAAAGAGATNTAAGAGTCTTGCCTGATTACTGTGGCCATCTGGGAGAGAGAGATTTAAAGTCAATTTAAGCCCAGTTATTGGTGGTGGTTTTTCTTCTTTTGCCCTACATGGCAGGAGACTTTTTCAAGTCCAAATGCAAGATAGAGGATAGAGGAGAGCTTAGAACAGAGCTTGCAAACTGATAGCCTGCTAAACAAATCCAGTCTACAGATGTGTTTGATTTGGCCCATATTTTTAAATTATTTGTCAGCATATAAAAATTGGTAGAGTTCATGTAAAAACTCAGATTTTATAGCTTTTCTGGAAAAGTCAGGAGATTCTGGCCATATGGATGTGCATTTCTGTATGGCAAAATCAGCTGGACAGAAAAGGCCTTGTTCCTCTTAGGAAGAGGCACAGTGTCCATGTAAGCTTTTGTGTGACCTACCTAGCCCTTGCCTATATTTGAGCTTGTGATCTCTAATCTGAAAGACATGCAACTCATCCATATCCAAAAGTGTTTAATCATGTCAGAGCGAGTATTTGGCAATGTGGAGGGTATCAGCGAGGCGTGTGCCAAGAATCTGACCATGTATCAGGAGGGGGAAGGATAAGCAGATATCTGTCTGTGTAACAAGGATGGGAGGATTGTTATGAAAGGCAGGAGAAAAGGGGGCCATAGCCTGCAGTGTGGAGAAGCAGGCTAGGCAGGTAACAGCAGGAGTCAATTACAGTCAAATGTTGCTAGGGCAACTCAGGCTCCATGAACAGCCTGGAGAGCCTCTGGCCTTCTTACTGCAAAGGTAGGTGATTTAGGAAGCCAGAGCTTTGAGGTCAGCGAAGCTTATGAGGAAAAAGATAAGGCTGTAGAAGCACTGTCTTGGTGTTAGGGCTCAAGTGTTGGTACAGATGCAGATGGAGCCACAATATTGCACACAGCGCCATGGTAGCCACTCTAAAGGCCTCTGTAATTGAAAACCATTACATCTCCCCACTTAAGGGCATTTTTTTTTCCCTAAACTATAGGTTGTAACACATTGGTGGGCAGTGACATTGATTTAGTGGGATGGAGATCATAATTTTTTAATGAAAAAAGTACAATTTTTTAAAAAGAGTTGTATTACACACAGTAAATACTGTTTTGTGAAACGCTGATTTCAGGTATGTGTTTGTGCATACGTATGCAGGTACATGTATACTGAGTTGTGATGTTAAATATATATCTTACTCTGTGAATTGAGCTCAGTAAAGTTTGAGAGCCCCTGTCACAGGCTACAGAGTGAGTCATCATGGCCAGCTGACTGTATGTACCTAATTTGGCATGTCTAGTGGATTTTTTTTCTCTTTTGCTTTTGTTTTTGCTGTTGTGAGTAAGAATGGCAGATGTAGGCCAATTATAGCCTTTTAAGGAGGACTTTCTGGTATTACAAAAAACACAGGTAATGTTGCCAGCTGGGAAACAGGTTTTGGGGTGTGGCTTCCTACGAGAGGCACAACTCCACCTGGCTGTTCAAGACTCTCTCGCCTGAGAGTGGTAGCACCACAGGTAAACATACAAGTGAAGCCAAAAGAAGAGACTGCTCTGCAGCACTGAACCCCAAATCTGTTCTTGTCTGGGATTTTCCAGGGTTTCTAGGAGCAACATCATTCCCATAAATTTTTTTGCATGGCCCACACTGTTGGTACCCTACCCAATGGACATACTTCACTTTTTTCCTGCCTAATATAGTCCCCACTTTTGTGAATGTTTAGAGCAATCCTGTGCATCTTGGGAGCTGGGATTCTCAAGTGAAGACCTACCTACAAATTGCCAGCTCCCAATTTTTATTATATTCAAAAGACATAACAACTACTTAGTCAACTCGTTATTAAAGTTTTTAAACAACGGACATAGAAAACAAAGGGGCAAAAGGGAAGGGATAAATCAACAGTCTGGGATTAATAAATACACACTATATAAAATAAATAACCAACAAGAACCTACTTCATAACACAGGGAAGTATATTCAATATCTTAAAATTATCTATAATGGAAAAGAATCTAAAAATATACATAACTGAAATATATATAACTGAATCATTTTGCTCTACACCTGAAACTAACACAACATTGTTAATCAACTATACTTCAATTTTTTAGAATTTTCTGAATGTATAATCTCAATTTCTAAACCTGGTTGGTAACTAACAGTTGCAGACTAGTACCAGTCCAGGGGTCATAATGCAAGTGGCACTCATCTGAGGCAACTGATCATGGNAACTAACACAACATTGTTAATCAACTATACTTCAATTTTTTAGAATTTTCTGAATGTATAATCTCAATTTCTAAACCTGGTTGGTAACTAACAGTTGCAGACTAGTACCAGTCCAGGGGTCATAATGCAAGTGGCACTCATCTGAGGCAACTGATCATGGTAATTCTATTTACCTTGGCAAATTGTTGGCTTCAGCATAAGCATGAGACATGATTTTTGGCCATTGAGCTAAGGGCAGGGGGGCTCATGGGAAAAGTTTCTCTTAGTCATAATAAGGGATACATGGCAGTTAGCCTCTTGACGTTGGTATAAGACTATATGATGACTGAGTAGTTGTGGCCATCTCAGGATCATAAGGTGAAGGACCATAGGCTGAAGATCGTGGAACAGGATGGAAGTCAGTCAGTACTTAATGATGTTGCTTAGCTGTTGAATCATCTACTCTTGAATACTTCCATCTATGTATATATGGAGCTTCCCAAGTGGCTCAGTGGTAAAGAATCTGCCTGCCAGTGTGGGAGATGCAAGAAACATGGGTTCGATCCCTGGGTTGGGAAGATCCACTGGAGTAGGAAATTCCAGTATTCTTGCCTGGGAAAATACATAGACAGAGAAGCCTGGCAGGCTACTGTACATGGGGTTGCAAAGAGTCAGACACGACTAAGCAACTGAGCACGTATATATATGGGAGATGATAAAATGGCCTTACTGGTTGATTCATTTTGTGTTGGCTTTGCCATTACTTGCAACTGAAAGAATTCTAACTGATGTACTTGCAGGACATGACAGGGTTAACTAGCTTGAGTACAGAGGCCTAGCTGTACCTAGGATATTTTATAGTGAGCTTAGAATTTTCAGAAGAAATTGTTCAAATTAAAACAGTTAGACAAAGCTGTGGTTGTGTACTGACCCAAAAGACATAGCATGTGTCATTCTAATTCTAGCATCTTTTTTTGTATTTTATTTTTAATTAACAGACAGGAAATTTGATTTTTGTATATACAGTTCCATTTTAACACACATATAGATTTGTATAACTGCCACTGTAACAGGATACAGAACAGTTCCATTGCCCCAGAAAACTCACTTATGCTATTGCTTTGAAGTCACACCCTCCTCCCATTCCTAACCACTGATTTGGTCTCCATTACTATATTTTTATTCTTTTAAAGATGTCACATAAATGAAAGTATATAGTACATAATGTTTTAAGATCATCTTTCACTCAGCATAATACCTTTCAGATTGATTCAAGTTCTTGCATGTTCTTTCCTTTTTATCATTGAATAATATTCCACTGGATGAATATACCACAGTTTTTTTTTTTATCCATTCATTCCACAAAGGATATTTGTTATTATCTAGATGTTGGTGATTATGAAAGGACACTTTAAGTTTTTGTGTATAGTATCTGTGTGAACATAAGTTTTTATTTTTCCAGTGTAAATACCTAGGATTGGGATTATTGGGCCATTAACTTCCCAGGTGGTGCTGGCGGTAAAGAACCCGCCTGCCAATGCAGGAGACATAAGAGATGCAGGTTCGATCCCTGGGTCTGGAAGATCCCCTGGAGGAGGGCATGTCAACCCGCTTCAATATTCTTGCCTGGAAAATCCCATGGACAGAGGATTCTGGCAGGCTACAGTCCATGGGGTTGCAAAGAGTCAGACACGACTGAAACAAAGTAGCACACACTAGCATACATGTTAAGTGTATATTTAAATTTATATGAAACTACCTAATTCTTTTCCAGGGTGGCTGTACTATTTTGCATGCTTACTAGCAATATAAAAGTTCCAGATATTTGTCTATGTTTTCTTCCAAAAATTTTATAGTTTTATTATTGACATTCAGATCTATGATCTACTTTGAGTTAATTTTTATACAAGATGTAAGGTTTTGGTCAAGGTTCATTTCTTACACATGGATATCCAATCATTCCAATATCACACATATCATTTGTTGAAAAGATTGTCATTTCTCCATTGAGTTATTTGCATCTTGTCAAAAAATCAATTGACCATATTTATGTAGGTCTATTTCTGTATTCTCTATTCTGTTGCATTGTTCTACATGTCTGTCACTTCTCTAATACAACACTGTCTTGATTGCTGAGCTATACAGTAAGCTTTAAAATCAGATGGTGTGATTCCTCAACCTTTATCAATATTTTCAACATAATTTTGGTTATTCTACTTCCTTTGCCTCTCCACATAAATTTCAGAGTCAACTCATCCTGTCCATAAACATGGTATATTTCTCCAGTTATTTAGGTCTTTGGAGATTTCTTTCATCAACATTTTGCAGTTCTAGCATATAAATCCTGCACGTGTTTTGTTAGGTTTTACCTATTTCATTTTTTGGAGCTATTATAAGTAGTATTATTTATTGCTAGTATATAGAAATGTGATTGGTTTCTGTGTGCTGATCTGGTATTCTTGAACCTTGCTAAATTCATTTATTAGTTCCAGGAAAATGAATGTGTGTGTGTGTGCATGCACACACGTTTATTTGTGACAGTGTGTAGACAATCACATCACCTGTTAATAGGGACAGTTTTGCTCCTCTCCCTTCTTTCCTCTTCTCCCCATCCCTAACTGCTTAGAATTAAGATGCCTAATGTGGATGAAATATAAGAGTGGAGGATAAGCAGAGTCACCACAGGTCATCTGCAAATTATTCAAGCTGTCTAGCAGTCTGGACTTCATCAATGGCTCAGCAGGTAAAGAATCCACCTGCAACACAGGAGACGCAGGAGACATGGATTTGATACCTGGGATGGGAAGATCCTCTGGAGGAAGGCAACCCACGCCAGTCTTCTTGCCGGGAAAATCTCATGGACAGAGGAGTCTGTCAGGCTACGGTCCATCAGGTTGCAAAGAGTCAGACACAACTGAAGCAACTGAGCACGCACAGGATTCATTCTACGAGATAATAGAAATATTATATGCAGATGATGTTATCATGTACTATGAAAAATGATAATAAAATTTTTAATAATAAATATTATAAAAATATCAGTGCTCCCTATATGCCAGGGACCACTCTAATAATTGTACATAAATGAAACTTATCTAGTAATCACAACTCTAAGATATGGATACTATCTTCCCCATTTTACAGATACAGAAACCATAAGTAGCAGAGCTGGGTACAAACCCAGGTAGTCTGGCTTCAGCACTTACATACTTTACTATTACACAATAGAACATTAGATTCTAGAAATGGACTCTAAAATATCTCGGACATATAGCATTTAATAAAGGAGCATTTCAAATGAATGAGTAAAATGGCAACTATTTAATTTAATTTAACATAATTATGTAGGAACAATTGGAAAGCCATTGGGAAGAATTAAAGTTGGAAATCTACATTTGTTTTGTACCTCAAAATAAAACCTATGTGCTACAAATATTCAAAAGTAAAAATTAAAAACATAAAAGTGCTAGGAGAAAACATGGAGAAAGAATTTTATAATCTTGAGGTAGGGAAAGCTCTTCAAAGTATAGTACATTTACCAGCTATTATAAATGAAATGAATAATAATTTGATTTAAATAAAGAAAATATTTTANAAATATTCAAAAGTAAAAATTAAAAACATAAAAGTGCTAGGAGAAAACATGGAGAAAGAATTTTATAATCTTGAGGTAGGGAAAGCTCTTCAAAGTATAGTACATTTACCAGCTATTATAAATGAAATGAATAATAATTTGATTTAAATAAAGAAAATATTTTAAATTTGTATATTCCAAGAAAAAATTTACAAGGTTAAAGACAAATAACAAACTCAGGAAAATATTAGAAACAGAAAGACAAAGGGTTATTACCTACACTATTAAAAGAGCTATCCCATTTTAAAACCTAGTTGTTTGGGGTTTTGTTGTTGTTGGGTTGTATGAATTCTTTATATATTTTGGATATTAGCACCTTATTGGCTATATGATTTGCAAATATCTTCTCCCTTTGAGTAGGTTGTCTTTTCATTTTATTGATGATTTCTTTTGCTATCCAAAGCTTCTTAGTTTGATGTAGTCCCATTTGTTTATTTTTGCTTTGGTTTCACTTGCCTGAGGAAATATATCTAGAAAGATATTGCTAAGATCTGTGTCAATGAGCATACTGCCTCTGTTTTCTTCCAGGGGTTTTATGGTTTCAGGCTTTACATTCAAGCCTTTAATCCATTTTGAGTTTATTTTTGCGTATGGTATGAGATAACAGTCTACTTTCTTTTTTCTTTTCTTTTTCTTATATGAGGCTGTCCAGTTTTAATAACACCATTTAGTGAAGAGACTAAACTTTCTCCATTGTAAATTCTTTGCTACTTTGCTGTAAATTAATTTTTCTTATATGTATGGGTTTATTTTGGGGCTTTCAACTATGTTCCATTGATCTANATGTTTATGATAATAAGACCAATAATAATTGAAGTTTAACTTGAATAGAATTATAAATTCTGCCCACTTTATTAAACTCTCATTTAAATAAGACTAATGTTGCTGTAAATTAATTTTTCTTATATGTATGGGTTTATTTTGGGGCTTTCAACTATGTTCCATTGATCTAGATACCCTTTTTCTGCCAATACCATGCTGTTTTGATTACTATAGCTTTGTAACATAGTTTGAAATCAGGCAGTGTGATACCTCCAGCTTTGTTCTTTCTTCTAAGGACTACTTTGGCTATTTGAGGTGTTTGTGCTTCCATTTAAATTTTCTGTTCTATTTCTGTGAAAAATTTCCTTGAGGTTTTGATAGGGATTTCATTGAATCTGTAGACTGTGGTAGGTAATATGGACATGTCAACAATGTTAATTCTTCCAATCCATGAGCGTAAAATATCTGTTCATTTATTTGTGCTGCTATGGAAAGCAGTATGGAGATTTCTCAAAAAATTAAGAACTACCATATAATCTAGTTAATACACTTTTTGCTATTTATCCAGAGAATACAAAAATACCAATTTGAAAAGATATGTGTACCCCTATGTTCATCACAGCATTATTTACAGTAGGCAACATATGGAAAAAACCTAAGTGCCCATCAATAGATGAATGGATAAAGAGGATGGTATATACTACTCAGTCATAATAAAGATGAAGTCTTGCCTTTTATGACAACATGAGTGGATAATAAGCATATTGTATTATGCTAAGTGAAATAGACACATATTGTATGATGCCACTCATATGTGGGATACAAACAAACAATAAAAGATAAATGAATAAACTAAAACAAAACAAACATGTATATATGAGACAGAGTAGTGGTTACCAAAGGAGAAGCGGCAGGGGGGAATGCACATTGGGGAAAGGGGGCCAAGTGAATAGTGATAAATGGGAAATAAATTTTTGGTGGTGAGCATGCTGGTGTGCATTCAGAAGTAGAAATATAATGTGGTATATATGAAACATATAATGTTATAAGTCAATGTCACCTCAATACAAATTTTTATAATAAAAAATTTAAAAAGAGAACTATTTATAACTGGCAAGAAAATACTAAATTCAATGAAAACATGGGCAAACAACACAAACAAGCTGCACATTTGAAAAAGGAAGGATGAAAATGGCTAAGAAACAAAAGCTGCTCAATTTTACTAAAAATAAAAAATAATGAAAGTAATGACATATCACTTTACACATATCAGACTAGCAAAGAAAACATGAATGAAAATGCACAGCTTTGGCAAGGGTATGGGGGAAAATCACTCTCATACTCTGGTCCAATGAATCTAAACTTCTATAATTTCTTTTAGAGGGCAAGTTGGCAATAGCTATCCAATTATAAAATGTGCATACCCACTGGAGCAATTCCATTTCCAGCATTTGTTTTAAGGAGTGCATACATGTACAAAGCTATTTACAAGGATGTTCATTTTAGGATTCTATAAAAATAAAAAATCAGTTAACAATCCAAAGGAGCACCCACCTTATGAAACTAATTTTTTAAAAGGCAAAACTTTAAGTTATTGACCCCATGAACTATAACTTGCCAGGGTACTCTGTCCATGGAATTCTCCAGGCAAGAATAATGGAGTAGATTACCATTTCCCTTCTCCAGGGGATCATCCAAACCCAGGGATCAAACCTGGGTCTCCCACATTGCAGGCAGATTCTTTACTATCTGAACCACCAGTGACTCCAACTGACATATTATGAAACCTATAATCTACTGTTACCTCATCCACTTATTTCTGAGGATTCTCAGGATTCTTAAAGGGTGATGATTACTTAAACGAGCACACCTTTGCAACCCATCAGTTAAGTTCAGTCACTCAGTTGTGTCCAACTCTTTGCAACCCCATGAACTGCAGTACGCCAGGCCTCCCTGTCCATCACCAACTCCCAGAGT
>SJYV01015578.1:0-12216 GCA_006410875.1 Neotragus pygmaeus | reverse complement strand
TGCTCTAACCTGGTCAAGGGCACCAGGGCGGAGACCTGGGGGGACAGAGAGACACGTAACTTCTGTCTCAAAGGGCTTCTGTGCTCATCACATCCAGGTCCCCGCCCTCCACCAGCACCAGCCCAGACGGGCATTCACCCCCCAGGACCACATGCCCCAAACATGCCTGGGCAAAGCCCACCAGCAGCCCAGCCCACATCCACATAGACCGCAACGTGCATAACCCAGGAATCCAGAGCCCAGGACCATGATCCCTGCCGCGCCAGCACCTGCAGGGAAAGGACAGGGATCCCACCGGACTCCACTGACAGCCACGTATTGCTCTGCGACACTCGGGGGCATCCTGGGGGCACAGGGCGGGCAGAGGCCCAGAGTCTCACTGGTATAACCCTAGTGCCCGCTGCAGAGGGAAGAGGGGGTGGCCCGGAGAAGGTCGCGTCTATCTGGATCCTAAGCCATCCATGGGCAGCAGAGGAGGACTCAGACAAGGCTGCTTAAGGAACATGCACACACAGCTTTGGGATCTGCGCCAGGTGGGCAAGGCCGGGCAGCCCCAGGCCATCCACCCAGACATTCTCTGGTGCCCACTGTCTGGCCTCAGAATCATCCCAGGCCTCAGGGCTCTGCCCAGGGGCCCCCAGCCTCTCTGAACCACCTGGGCAGCTGACCCATCCGGCCACTTCCATGAGGACGTTCGATGTGCGTTATCCCCGGAGAGTGGCCGAGGCTCACCCCAGGTGCCGGGCTCCAAGTCGAGGATGTGGGCCATGGAGCCGGGTCCGAGAGGGCGGGGGGCTGGAGCGCTCATGGTCCAGGGTGTGCATCTCAGGTGGCGTGGCCCGTGGACAATGGACAGTCTCCGTCCCGAGCGTCTTCACCTTCCTGCCCCGTGGGGACAGCCCAGTGGCTCACAGAGTCCAACCCCGCGGAAGCTGCTGGGGCTTCTCATGTCGAATTCAGAGCCGAGATGACATTGAGGCGAGATCCCTACGATCCATCTGCATAGTAATTGAAATTTTTTCAATTTTTATTTAGAGTTGTCGGGTTCTGATTTGAGGCTGGGGAGAGGGAAGGGCAAATTCTCATTTCCTTTGCTCATCCCTAATTTGTACCGTGGGGTGTTTTAATTTACAAGTCAGAGTTAATAAATGGTGTGTGTCCTTCCAGACGTCACGGCCCTCCTGACTCATTTCCCAGCCTGCAGGCCAGCACCAGGCAGCTCCCCAGGACCAGCACTCAGTGGACGCTCGAGCTGCAGCTTGCCCCGCCCTGCGGCCACCTCCCCACACCCAGGGGTGCCATCCTGGGGACCCCTGCAGAAGAGAGACCAGCCAGAGGCATGGACCTGGGTCTTCACAGTCAGACTTGAGTTAATAAGTAAAACATTAATACATTAATGAATAATTTTAAAAAGATACGCATATAACTGAATGCCTTTGCTGTACAGCAGAAATTGACACAGCATCGTAAACCGATTATACTTTGGTAACATTTTTCTAAAAGGACAAATATGTATTCACTCCCAGTAGTAAGATGTCTAAGTGATTGAAAATACAGATTAACAAAAATACACGTTTGAAAACTTAAAAAAAAAAGACTAAGAAAGAGAAATAAAAATGTTATCAGTGATAATGATAACTGCTTAGATTTACTGCCATGTAAATGGCAAACACACTCAGCATTTCGACAACCCCAGGGAATAAGGTCCTGCTAGTGCCCTGCAGGGAGAGGCATGTGGCCACAGGGGTGCCCTTGCTACCCGGGGCACAGAGAGCCCAGGGCGGGGCCGGGCTGAGGCCCGCGGCTCCGAGAGCCAGCTTCGTTCTCCGACCCCACAGAAAGCCTGCCTGTACGGCTCCAGGGCCGACGAGGCTGGGCCGGCCCAGAGGTGCCTGGAAGCCAGCCGTCTTCTCAGAGGTGAGCTTCTGAGATGTCCTGGACTCAGGGCTGATCAGTTCCTCCTGAGTCTCCACGCTGAGTGCTGAGCAAGCATGCTCCTTCTGCAGAGAGGATCTGCATTCCCAAAGAGGCTGAGAAAAAACAATCCAAGAAAATTCCTGTCTATAGGTGGAAGGAAGGACATGCAAGGCCTGAAAACCGTAACTCTCCATCCATCCTGATGACCGCCCCCCCAGAGCCTGTTGCCCTGTTCTCACCCTCACCCTTACACAGGCTGTGTCCTCATCAGGGCTGCCCATCCCCTCCCACCTCTGCCTGTGTCCACATGGCAAATGCCCAGAGTCTGCCTCAACTCAGGCCAAAGTGCCACCTCCTCCAGGAAGCCTTCCCGGCCCACCCGCCTTCCCATCCTCTAATTTCCCCACCTCTTCTCCACCACACTGTTTACCAAACCAGGTTATAATTGTCCATCTACGTGCCCCTCACAGTACCAAGTCAGGGGCCCAGGCTTGCTCCGGTTCCCATACGAACAAGAGGATGGAACTGCCCAGGCCAGCCCCTAAAATGTGCAACCAAACAAGGCCCTTACAGGAGAGAAAACCCTTCTCCCCTCATGGTATTTTCTACCTTCCCCCAGTTCTGGTACAAATCTTTTCTGTAATTTCCTGGCTGATGAGAAGGGTGGAGAAGCTGAATCATGACAGACAGAGGCAACCAGCCCCTCGAACCTCTTCTTCTAAATTCTCATTCACTCAAGCAACGGCCAAACGTCTGCTGAGCACCTCCATGTCCCAGGCACGTTCCAGGCGTCCAGACATGACAGTGATGTGGATGGTCCCTGCCCTCACGGGTTTAAGCCTCAGTGAGCCGGGGGACAATCAAATAAGCAGAAAGCATTGGGCCAGGCAGCTCCCCAACTCCTCCACTACAAACACAAAAGCTGGATAAAGTACAATTTTCAAAGTTATAAATACAGTGACGATTAAAAGCAAAGGGCTAGATCCCTGAAATAGAGTAGGAGCTCCAGGAAATAGCATTGCCAGGGTACAAAGCCCAGGAGGGCTTTCATATCCTTTCTGGGCAGAAGACATGGCCTTGTATAAAGGCAGGACATTGAAACTCAGACCCCTGCATAAGGCAGGACTCGAGATGAATGATCCGCCCTGAAAAGTGGACAGGAACAGCCCACCATGTTGGGAGCTGACAGGGGAAGTCATCTCTGTCACTGGATGTGGGTGGAAACACAGGATCTCATGAAAAGTAAACACATAAGCCTTAATCACATACAGCATTGGAGCCCAAGCTTAGAAAGCAGTATGAAGTACAAGTCCTCAAACGACAAAGGTCCTAAACGCGTGAAAACCTGGGGTCCCTCGGCAGAAGGGAGGAAAGAAAGAAAATATACACCGGTAGATGTGTATCCTCCACTCGTGTCCATAAGAATCCCACAGTTAAAAACAAGAACTCACAATGGGGACTTCTCTGCAGATCCAGTGGTTAAGATTCTGCATTTCCAATGTAGACAGTGCGGGTTCAGTGTTTTGCTGGGGGACTAAGATCCCACACGCTGTGTAGTATAACCCCCCAAAAAATTAAAAGTTAAAACCTCACAATGAAGACAGATTCCAAGTAACAAAACGACAAACTACGTGAGTAATGAATCCACCATGAACATGTGCTCGCAGATAACACAAAAGCAGAGTCAGTACCTACTCCAGCCAGCTCAGACTAAGCTACTGCTGTTCAATCGGTAAGTCGTGTCTGATTCTTTGTGACCCCATGGACTGCAGCAGGCCAGCCTGCCCTGTCATTCACTATCTCCCAGAGTTTGCGCAAACTCACGCCCATTGAATCGGTGATGCCATCCAACCATCTCCTCCTCCATTGTCCTCTTCTCCTATGTTGTGTAACAAACTAACCCCAAGTCCCAGGGGCTTAAAGAAATAACAGATGCTTTCCCACTCACATTGCATGGCATCCTGCAGGCTGACTCTGGCTCTGCTCCGTGAATCTTCTTCATCCTGAAATCAAGTCTGATTGAATAGCCACTATCTGGGACACATTCCCAAAGGCAGTGATTCTTAAGCCTACTGTTAGAATACGGCACTTCAGCTCACATTCATTTAGTAATGTAATTTCTAAACTGACGTCATGAGGTGCGAACGTATGTCTCCTTACAGAGAGGCATTGCAAACCACGAGACTGCAGCCTGGATGTATATGCGTACGACTCTTATGAAAGGCAGAGACTGACGGGGGCAGCATACGGAGGGCCTGAAGCCCTAGAATTCTGTGAAGCCATAAAATTATTATGTTTAAAAGAATTAAAGACATCAGGTAAGGAATAGACACCACATGGAAAGGAGATTCCAAGCAGAACATGCAGATTTGGAAAAAGTCAAAGACAATCATCTCAGTTCAGAAGTTAAACAATCATTTCAATGGTGGATTGAAGCTGCTGAGAAGAGAATTAGTGAACTGGAAGATAAGAATGAGGAAATAGCCTAGAATGCAGCATAGAGTCAGAGGATTTGAAAATATGACTGAGAGATTATGGGAAGTGGAGACTAATGTGATCCTGACACAGGTGTCATCCGAATTCCAGATGGAAAACGAAGAATGAATGAGAGAGACAGTAACGGCAAAGTGACTTCCAGAACTGACGACAGGCCTGAATTCTCAAGTTGAGATGCCCACCAAGTCATAAACAGGATAGGTAAGAATAAACGTGTGCCTAGACCCGACATCAAGCAGTGTGAAGGAAAAAGGCAAGCAAAGTACTGTGAAAGCAAGCAAAGAGAAAACACGAGGCTTGTCTACGAAAAAATGGGAAGGATGGCGCAGGAAGAAGAGGAGGAGGAGGAGGCAGAAGATGCCGTTTTCTCCTTGACCGTGACATTGGCTGGAAGATAGCACGTAATACCTTCAAAAGTCCTTGAGCAGAATGTCCTGAAGACTGGAATTGTCTACCAAACTAAACCAGTGAAGCCTCTTTAAGTCTGGTGTATGATATTCAAGACAAAAGGCAGCATAATTTGTCCCTGGGTGATGCTACTGAATAGATAGTGAAAAGAGGCAGCCTGAAACATCCCTGAATCCTGGGCAGCTTTTGTTCTAGAGCTTTGACTGAGAACACACTGGCTCATTCCAGTTCAGCCACTGCCATCATCAGCAAAGACAACGTGCTTAAGAAAAGTCTGAAATAGAAACTGCATCGTGGCCCAGAGGCTAGTTTTGTCATTGGCTACATTAACCAAGACACAGTAACCAATGTGAGGGAGGAGACAGGCCCTGATGGAGAGGATGCTTTCACGAACCGTATCTTCAGATTAGACAACTCCTGTCAGTCAGGACTCCGCCTTCAAGACAAGTACAGATGGAGTTTCCTAGTGTCTACTTACAACAGTCCTTCTCTTCCATCTTAACGTGTTTAGTGAAAGTCTCCAGACCACAGAGATCTGCCCCCTGGCTCACAGACTTGAAAACAGGAGACTCCCTCCTGCTCTGCAGCACCCAGCTGCTGGACAAAGCTGCTGGAGAGAACCTCTCAGTCCGTGGCTGTCAGAGGAAATACCCCCATTACTAACGATGTAGCAAAACCTCCTCCCTCCTGTTTTTCCCTGAGTTCGGGGTCATTTTCTAAAAATCTCCAAGAAAGGGGTTTGAAACGGCATAGAAAACATTGGCAGCACATGTTAAGAAGCATGCACCAGGAAACACTAATTCTTAGGGAAATTAAGTGAGATTATTGCAGTGGAATGTGTTGCCTTAACCTGTAAGCCTTACACAGACTTCTAAAGATTAGAGTTGGAGCTGTAAAGGAAGACATAAAGAAAGTGTAACACAGCCGCGCAGAGAGTGGGCAGGAAGGAGGAGACGCACCGCCTCCGGGCTGCCCTCGCTCGAGGTCGGCTGCAGCTCCGAGGCCCGGGGATGCGGCTCCGTATCAGGTGTGGTCATTCATCACCACCCGAGTCCCTCCTTCAGGCAGCGTCCGGCAGAAGATGAGCCTTGATCCAGACACTGTTTTCCCGGGTGTTTGCTGTCGGGCCAGTGAAGATGAACAGCACACAGTGTTGCCGCAGGGAGTTAATAACCTATCAAGAGACAAAGCGCATTCCTGGGTTCACATCAGAGGCCCGTTTAACTTCTGTGGCCTGAAGTCTGCTCCTTGGAGAGAGGCTGCCAGGGACAGAGGACCCCACCCACCACAGACCTCAGTGCGTTTTCACCCCAAACACAGCATGGACAAGACAGAGCTGGCCAAGCCAGCCAGCAAGCTGCAGAGAACGTGGGATCTTGGTTTTTCTCTGACCATTGACATAGCAAGGCAAACGCCATGCTTAGGGGCAGGCAAAGGTTTCCTTGATATCCATGAAGAATCAGGAAGGCACATGGAGGGTCTCAGCAAACCACCACGAACCAGGTCAGAGCAACGGGCAGCAGCTATTGACACAAACCCATGCGTACTGCTCTTTATGGGCAATTGAAGGAAATTTCAAGAGTAATTTTGATTACGAGCAATTTTCCCCTCCCAGGTGACTTTAGAACCGGACTCTGTACAAGACACAACTCCACTGTAAACAAGCAGTTACATCCAAAGTGCCGCATGCGGTGACAGCAGGATGTCCGTGGCGCAGAGAGAAACGTGAAGAGGGGTGATTATCCCTGTTTGGGGTTTTTAAGAGAGACTTCAGACAGAGGGTGAGGACTGAATAGGGTTTGGAAAATGAAAAGAAACCTTTCAGGTCCTGAGTTCAGGGCAGAGAACACGCCAGGCAGAGGGCAGCCTTTGGAAAGCACAGACGGGAAGCAGCGTGGGGCGGCCAGGACTGCAAGCAGCTAGGTGTTTATGGAAGACAAACGCAAGAAGGGCCAGCAAGGAGGGCAGACAGCCCCCTACAGGCCCCCGAGGAGCTCGGGGCCTCCTGGAGGCACGCGGAGAAACAACGTTTCTAGCAGGGCAGGGGTGTGACTCTGCACTTGCAAAAATCCTTCACGGCTGCCTGGTAAAGAAAATTATTGAAAGGGTAAAACTGGAGGAAGAAACCATATTGGCAGTTTTGATGGCCTGGGGTAAGACGTGGGAGTCCAAACAGCCAGGGCAGCGGGGGTGTCTGGAGACGAACAGGATGAGAAGCGCCGCATCGGAGCGTGATTTGGAGACGACGGCGGGACAAGAGGAAGGACCTGGTGCCTGGCCATACGCCTCATCCACAGAGGCCACTGATCAGCTGACTGGGGCACTGTCAGCTATAGAGAAGGGGATGGCAACCCACTCCAGTACCAGGGACAGAGGAGCCTGGTGGGCTGATGTCCATGGGGTCACACAGAGTCGGACACAACTGAAGCAACTTAGCATGCATTGGCAAAGGAAATGGCAACCCACTCCGATGTTCTTGCCTGGAGAATCCCAGGGACAAAGGAGCCTGGTGGGCTGCTGTCCATGGGGTCACACAGAGTCGGACACGACTGAAGTGACTTAGCAGCACCAGCTGCTGTAGGCTAAGATGGTAAAGAATCCACCAGCAGTGCAGAAGACTCGAGGTCAATCCCTGGGTCAGGATGCTCCCCTGGAGAAGGGAATGACTACACACTCCAGTATTCTTACCTGGAGAACCCATGGACAGAGGAGCCTGACCAGCTACAGTCCATGGGGTCTCAAAGAGCTGGACATGACTGAGCAAATGGCACTTTCTATACAACGGTACTTGATTAGATTGCTGCACTTCATCATTAGTTTGTAATCACTGTCTCTTTCTCTGGCTCCCCCAGGGCCAGGACCACATCTGTGACATCCTGTGTCTTTGAAGTCCCCCGATCCACATGTATTGAATGAACAAATGATTTGATGAATACACATTTGTAAGGAAACCAAAAGGTGTCTGAGGTTTGTTGGGTTTAAAATGTGCGGCCTCCTGGCACACTCACTACAACCAGCTCAAGGAAAATGCAAACCGGCCCAGTGATCACCTCTGCTCTGAACACTGACAAATGGAAGGAAGAGTTCGGGCCAGCCCAGTTAGCTCAGGGACAGCATCACAGGGAAGCAGAAGGTGGAAACCTTCCCCCCATCTCCCCATGGGTAGAGCTCCAAGCAGACAAGTTCACGATCTACCGGCAAAGGGAGACGGCCAGAAAGGCAGGACCACTAGTCATGACCTCTAGTCGTCTGACTGGTTGTCCAGGGGCCCCAAGGAACAAGAATGGGGGCTGAGGACAGAATGTTCCAGGGAGGCTTGGATCAGAGAGTGGAAATGTTTGGATCTCTCTAAATGGCCCCGCAGAGCATCCATGGCTTACAGGTGTGGGCTCCACCACCTTCATTCCCATCCTTGGCATCATCGATGGCGTGTGAGGAGAGTGGGCCTGGAGGCGATGGACCGTCCAGGAACTGCTCGGTGGCCTCTGCTGAGAGTGTGAAACACTGTCAGCTGTGGTCAGTGCTGAACAAAGTTGTGCGTCCAGTCCCTGCAGCTCAGGGCTCTTCTGGTATAGACATTTTGGTCCCCAGAGACCCTGAGAACAGCCCCACTGACTTAAAAGTTGAGGCTGCAGGCTCTTTATGTCCCTGGCAGGTAAGGGGGGAGGTCACGTGCTGTCAGGGGTAGCCCGTCCTGACCATCACAAGATGGTCCTCAGCACTGGTGACAGAAAAACATGTCTGGAGCCCAGGCATCCTTTGAGGCCCCCCTGCTGCTTGAAGGCCCAGTGACAGGAGCTAGGGGATGACTGGAGTGACCCCCACTCATGGGACACCAATGGCTCAGGCCCCTTGGGAATGAAGGATGGGGCCAGCCTATAAGATAAAAAGCTAGCCCTCCGACTGGTATTGGTTAAGGACACATAGAACACTAGTGATGGATAAAGGAGGCTTTATCTGCCCTCCCTGGCTTGTCACCTGTTACAGATACAGGAAGTTTAGCAGCCAGGCATATCTCTCCTTGCTCATCGACCACGCATATAGAGACAGATAGTTTCTCCCACTTTTTCCATCTCTTTCCACCTCCTGGGTCATAGAGGGTGTGTCATGGGCATTAGCTCAATTATGTGGTCCATGGATTGTGGATATCAAGATGGAATCGTAATTGGATAATCATCTCTCAGAACTGGACACAGATGACTATGGGGCTCTCTTCCGGGGTAGGGAGGGTGTGTTATCTGTGCACGGGAGCTCCGGGAGGCACAAAGCTGCAGCTACGCTTACAGCTGGGAGTTTGAAGATGGAAGAAGGATGTGTATGGATGAGCAGAAAGAAGGGGGCAGACTGCAGACCCTGGGACACTGCACCAACCCCACCTGCAGCAAGGGGAGAGCTGTGAAGACGACCACTCTGATCTCCCACGAAGCTGGGGTTCTCAGGCGACACCACCTCCGCCTGGCAGACGTAGTCACCTGGGATCTGGACGTCTCAATAAAGCATGGGGGCAGGGGCAGCGGTAAAGCCTCTGCGTGCCAGCGAGTCTGGATTCCAGGGGCTGCTCCTCCACTTGGTGTTTGCCACACAGTGGTGGCATCAAGGGTGGAAATGGCCCTGACGTGGCCCTATGATTTGACTGGAGTCTTTTCCTCCTGCTTGGCCCCTTAAAGAGTAACACCCAAACTGAATTCCTTGTCCTTCTGAGAACTCCCATAACGCAAGTACCCTTGCACAGAAGACAGCCTTGCACCTCCATCACCCTGCAGCTAGGACCCTTGGCTGACAGAGAGGTCTGTGGGACACTCACTAGGCATCACCATGACCGAATTAAGTGAACGTTACAGGAGAGGTTCGAGGGACTGTTCTAGAAGACAGCACAGGCTGTGGGGCCAGCTAGGGTCATTCAGGGTGAGGGACGAGGAGCCAGCCATGAGGGGAAAGCCAAGAAGAGACCGCATCCCCTGGGTGCCTTGAGAGTCCCACAAAGTGGTGCTGGTGGGTGGGCATGGCAGACCGTTAGGAAGCAAGCCCTCTGGAGAGAAGGTCAGTCTGCTCTTGATACCTAAGCCTCCCAAGAAGCAGAAAGATTTTTAGCACTTAAAGGGAGAGCTTTGGTTAAGCGCAAGACCATTTTTCACATGTCCAGTCACTCGGACAAATGCATTATCCAGCACATAGTTACAGAGCCTCTCTGGGAAGCTGTGTGCTCACCAAGGACATCAAAAGTACAGCCATGCTTCCTCGTCCTTGAAGAGCTCACCCAACTGGAGAAGACGCACCGGCTACCCCAACGCCCACGTGGAAACCTCAGTCATCTTTGGACCACCCTTCATGGTCCACAGTCACTACAAAGATGAAGGAGGGATCTCCCTGGTGGCCCAGTGGTTAAGACTCTGTGCTTCCACTACAAGGGGTACAAGTTCCACTCCTGGTCAGAGGATATCCCATGAGCCTTGGAGCCAAAAAGAAAGTAAATAAAAGGTCAAGAAAATGTGTTCCTGTCCTTGAGGAGCCACGCCTACAGATTCGGAAGTGCGGGCTGATCTCTGTATTCTATGGCACTCTAGAGTCTACAGAGTGGGAGCAGGAGGGCAGGTTGGCTGGCCGAGGTGATGAACATCCAGAAGCTTCTAGGAGAGGGTGGGGATTTGGCTGGGGCTTGAAAGACGGGCGGTAGGGACAAAAGTCCAGGCAGGAGGTACCATTTACATGGGTGTGGATCCAGAAGGCCCAAGGAATGGCAAATATAAAAAATAACATGGCAAGTTTGCATGTGGTTAAAGCAGGAGGAGTGGGGAGTTAGAGGTGGGACTTGAACAGGTGAAGAGCAGGTGGTGGAGAGCAAGTCTGCTCAAATTAGGGAACTGAGGGAACTCCCTGGGGGTCCATTGGTTAAGACTTCGCCCTTCCAACACAGACAGCACAGGTTCCACCCCTGGTCGGGGGAAATAAAATCCCACATGCTGCACGGAGAGGCTGAAATTTTTTTAATTCATTTTAGAAAAGAGAAGTGAAAGGTATCTTTCTGGAGGTGGGAGGACATCAAACATGATCCTAGCAAAACAAGAGTGGGCTCTTTCTGGCAGAGGGCACAAGGGAGAAGCAAGGAAGAGGTAGGTCACATTCCAGACACAAGAGGGAGAGAGGGAAAAGATGCTCCTGCTTCCTGTGCCTGGAGAACACTTCCCGTTGGTATCTGCTTCCCTGTCTGGGCCCATGTCCCATCCTCTGCATGTCCCCTGCACTTAACCCATTTCAGAAATATGGCTGATGCTCCATAAATGCTGGAGATCCACGATCTGAAGTCAAGGGCAAACTCGACAGAATTGAGACAAAGAGAAGGGGCCACAGGCAGTGACCATCAACAGGCGTGGATCACTTAGTAGGACTTTTCCAATGAAACTGAAACTGACAAACGTGAGTCGACAGATGTGCTTGGTCTCTCCATGGTGTCTGACTCTTTGCAGCCCCACTGCGGCCCGTCGTGCACTGTAGCTCCTCTGTCCATGGGGATTCTCCAGGCAAGAATACCAGAGTGGGTTGCCATGGCCTTCTCCAAGAGGTCTTCCCAACCTTTGGATCGAACCTAGGTCTCCCGCATTGCAGGCGGATTCTTTACCAGCTGAGCACCAGGGAAGCCCTGAACCAACAAAGCACATCCTTTAATACAGGCATTATTAGTCCCCTTTTACAGCCGAGAAACCTGAGACCAAGAAAATGCCCCAAATCACTCCCTGTTGTGTGGCTTCCTTGGGGTCTCAGACCTGTGTCTGCTGAACTGTAAGTCACAGTCATTTCCCAAGGCACCGGGAACCCCAGACATGGGTGCCCACGTGGGTGGCCAGGACACGTCAAGCGCATCCTTCCCCTACCTGAATGGGTCAGTCAGTGCTCCCCTCAAACTCCACTTCCACTGCAAAAGCCACAGGATCCAGAGAAATGGGGGTAATTGCCTGAGACAATGACACAGGTCAGCACCCTGGGGAATGCCTAGGGCGGGGGAGGGCATCCAAGCAAAGACAACAGGGAGGGAGGTGAAGGACCACGAGGACATGTCATCATGGAAAATAGGAAAGGTGGTGTCGGCAGGGCAAAGGCTGCCAACCTGGTCCTCAAGGCTGCTCACTGCCACAGGTAGCCCGCGGCATGTCCTGCTGAGCAAACGGCACCCCTTTTGCACGGCTTCATATGGATGATCCACAGCTTTGCTGGTCAGCCTGTCCAGGCAAGATGGGTTGTGGTTGGTTGGTTGCCTGGTTAACTGATTTGGGATTCGTTGATTTTTTGTTTGTTTTTTTGGTTGGCTATCTTTTGATTGGTTGATTTAGTTTTGGTTGGTTGATTGGTTGACTTTTGGTGGGTCAATTTGTTTTCAGCTGGTTGGTTGGTTGAACAGTT
>SJYV01015577.1:0-12873 GCA_006410875.1 Neotragus pygmaeus | reverse complement strand
CCCCTTACTCCTGCTGCCCCAGGTCATCCTGCTTCCCTCTCTGAGGCCAGCCTCCATCTGGTTACATGTTCCTGTTTGTTGTCTTAAAGATGCTGTGACAGAACTAAGCCGAGAATCTAAGGAAGCAGGGGAACCCATCACAGATGACAGCACCAACTTGCATAAGTTTTCTTATAAACTTGAGTACCTCCTCCAAGTAAGTGACTGCCGTCGTGTGCTGCTTCTCCGCTCTGTTGTCTCTTGGCTGCCTCATCAGTACACAGGACGTAGCTCCGAAAGCTCAGTAGAGCTGTTAAGCCCTCCTGGTTAGACTGAAGGTCAGAGTCGTCCCCAGCCTCGAAGTGTGATCCTCTGGGGAGTCAGATTGTTGCCCCTCAGTATGGTGTTGGGAATTGAGAGCATTCTTCGGAGATTTTGGCTTCCCTGGTAGCTCAGCTGGTAAAGAAACCACCTGCAATGCAGGAAATACCGGTTCGATTCCTGAGTCAGGGAGATCCCCTGCAGAAGGGAACAGTTACCCGCTCCAGTACTCTTGCCTGGAGAAGTCCATGGACAGAGGAGCCTGGCAGGCTACAGTCTGTGGAGTCACAAAGAGTCGGAGAAGACTGAGTGACTGTTGCTTCACTTCAGATGTACGTCCTCTTAGTGCAGGTCACAGGGTCTCTGTATAGCAGGGATCTTCATTTTTGGGCAATCCCATACCCCTTTGGCATCCCAGTGAAAGCTATGGACTCTCTCCCCAAACATAGGCATATGTACCTGGTCACACGTTTTCCAGGAGGCTGTGGGGCCTCTGAAGACTATCCAGAAGTCCCCATTTTAGAGCCTTGCTCCTCAAAGTGTGGTCATAGACCAGAAGCATCTGCGTCACCTGGGAGCAAGGCAGAAGTAGCCTCTTGGTTCCTACCTTGACCTGCTGAATCAGGATCTCTGAGGTCAGCCCAGGAAGCTTTCTTTTAACACATCCACTGTATAACCGAGCTTTTATCTGCTTGGTTCAAGAAGCACAGATCTAAAGAACCTGCAGATGTGGAAATATATAGGCAACTAGAATAGGTAGGAAGAAAATGGACCAATACAATAACAAAAGTTATCTCAGGGTGATGGTGGCAGGCGTTAAAATTTTTTCTTTTCTATTTTAGTTTGTTTTATCTAGCCCTCCTAACGATGTATGCACATGTTTAATAATCAGAAAAAATGCCATAGAATGTTAGGTTATAGGAAGATACCCTCTGTCATTTGAACACCGTAAGTCTGCAGCGTCGCCTCCCACCAGAGTGTATGGCATGAGAGCCCACTGGAGGAGGTGTTGCAGCCCACTGGAGGAGGTGTTGAAGTCTCACCTTTCACATGCCTTTTCAACTGGTTCTGTTGCTTTACACTGTGGAAGTATTAATGGGCTTTTTTTTTTTCCCTGAATTCACCCATTTTGGTTTGTGTTTTGAAATGACTCATGGCTGACATTTATTTGGATTTATTCTATGTATATTAAAACAGTACTAAAACTTGAGTCACTAATGCATTTCCCTATGTCGAGACATTGTTAATAACTCTTCATGTTGCCCTGGAACTTTTCTCTTGCATTTCTTTTCCATGTATTAGTAGCACCTTTGGAGTCTTCCACCCAGTTCTATGCACAGAGGTCACTTTGGAGGCCTGTTATTCCTGAATCTCACTGGTCATATGACCTTGAGCTAGTTGCTTAACCTCTCCTAGTCTGTTTGCTCACCTATAAACTGAGGACTAAAACGCCCTTATTCACCAGTAAGTAAAAATAATGCCAATAAAGAGCCTCACTCAGTGCCCGGCAACTAAGAAGCTGCTATTATTACCCATCATTCAATGGTGGGATAAATAGCAGCGTGTTTGAACGTTCTCTCTCTCCTTTCTCTGCCCAGTTTGATCAGAAAGAGAAGGCCACCCTCCTGGGCAATAAGAAGGACTACTGGGATTACTTCTGTGCCTGCCTGGCCAAGGTGAAGGGTGCAAACGATGGGATCCGATTCGTCAAGTCCATCTCGGAGGTGAGTAAAACAACCAGTGATCTCACCTCTTCCCCTCTCCAGCTTAAGCCTCTCTCACAGAAGCCTGCCAAGTGAGCGTTTACCAAGCCAAAGAGTGGCTGAGTCCAGACTGTGTATGAGACCCCAGCCCACACATCACCTCACAGGGTGGGCTGTTCCCATTGCAGTCTGCTTGTGGTACCCACAAAGACATGGACAGCACAGGACACCTTCACCTTTTTTTGAAGAATCGGTTTCTTAAAGAAAATCCTTACAGTTTGCTAAGGCTACTTTCTCTATGCCCAGAAAACTTGGATTTGAGATGAAGAGAGTGAAGTGGGATCTCGAGAGACCTTTCTTAAAATACCAGCAGTGAGCAACTTCCCGCATTAAGTCCTAAGCCCCCCAAGAGCAGAATGCCATTGCTTTGCTGTTCTACACAACACCGGCTCAGCAGCACACATTCTCTGTCTCATCAGCCCAGTCCATCTGTTAGTGAATAACTTTCCACGTTAGGGGATCCACCGAGATTTGAGACAGGAGGCTTATACATTTCATCTTTCTTTTCGGGATCTCATCAGTAAGTCTAAGGTCCCTTTAAAATCAGAGCACATGCTCCTTGGCTGGCCTCCCACAAAGGCCACAGGGTCATGTGCCCTGGGAAGGACTCCTCGGCTGTGCCGCCTGGAGCCAGGTAGGTTTCTTCTTACAGAGAATGACAGCGTTAGACATGTGGACACTGAGGGCTGGGCATCTTCCAGCAGCTGTACCTTCTGACAGCTGAGAGAATGAGGGAAGATCCTGGCTCAGAGGAATTGGTTTAATGCCCAGATGTACAGACAGGTCTTGTGAGATCGTGCCTGGTGGCACACTCAGGTACATGATTAAGTGTTGTATTGCTTCTCTATGTGGTGCAGTGAGTTTCGATTAGATGCTAACAAAACTTAAGGAGTTGAATGATGAAAGTGGACCCGTGATCTCAAAAAGTTCTTAAAAAAAGGCAATGCAGTATCTTCATTTGCTGTACAAAGGAACTATTGTTGTTCCCTTCCCCAAAGGATGTTTAAAAAGACCTTTTAACGTAACTCCTTTCACACATATAATGGATTCAGTTAATAGGCCTGACTTAAAATGTAGCCTCAAATATTCGCCTTTAAATGTTGTAAGTGTTGTTACTATGGCCATTTTCTTAATAAGGACAGGCCCCTTCCTTGGGAGCTTACAGACACGAGCTGTTATGTGGGTTGTTTTTTTTTTTTAGATTCAGCGGGGCCTGGGTGTGGATGTGTGTGTGTGTGACCAGTACGCTTCACTTCCCGATGCCTTGCTCAGCTGTGCTCAGCTCCCTGGGTCCCTGGATGTCACCGCTGAGCACTTTGTTCTCACCTCACTCATAAGTGGAAAAGCATTTGGACGTGGGGATGTCATTCTCCCCGAGTATCTGTCAGGATCCACTCCCTGTGGACGTGCCGTGGTGGATTTTACAAAGCCAGTGGGTCAGGCTGCTGCTACCACCTTCATTTCCAAACCCCCTGGCTGTACCCCAGACCCACAAAACTCACATGGAGAAATGTCTTACACACTCTGACAGAAATGTCTTATGAGGTTTCACACCTTCTCATTTTTTAAAACTACCTCATATTGTGGTATCATTTCCTCAGGTCAGCAGTGAGAAGGCACGGAGCCCTGAGCTTAAAGGTGCTGGGAACCGGGATGTTTACAGCATCGTGCGCATGCTGGTGCTGGAGGCCATACCTCATGTTTCCTGTCTCAGCCCAGCACCATGGTTAGCTTCTTAATAGGATGGAGGGGTGTTGTCATTGTTCAGTCACTAAGTCATGTCCGACTCTTTGCGACCTCACGGACTGCGGCACACCAGGCTTCCCTGTTCTTCACCATCTCCCAGAGCTTGCGCAAACTCACATCCATTGAGTCGGTGCTGCCATCCAACCATCTCATCCTCTGTCGTCCCCTTCTCCTCTTGCCCTCAGTCTTTCCCAGCATCAGGGTCTTTCTCAGTGAGTTGGCTTTTCACATCAGGTGGGTAAAGTGTTGGAGTTTCATCTTCAGCATCAGTCTTTCCAATGAATATTCAGGGTTGGTTTCCTTTAGGATTGACTGGTTGGACCTCCTTACTGTCCAAGGAACTCTTAAGAGTGAAGTGTTAGGACCGTCTTTTGGTCAGACCACTGCCGCCCTTCCCCCAGCCACCCAGGTAAACACTTGTGACCTTTGAAGAGATGAGGAGGGAATGAGTCTTGGCTTACCCCGGTCAGAGCCAGTGCCTGACAGAACAGGCGCATGTGGTACGTTGGCAGGTGTGAGCTCCTGCCTGTTATCCTGAGCTGCTGGGGCTGGATCATCGGGAGCAGGAACCTGGTTTGCTGACTGATCTTAGGTGTCTTGCAGGGGCCAGCCTTTCTGACCAGCTCACCCCACCTCTATCACAACAAGCCAGAAACCTCTTTAGAAGCCATGTTTTTCTCTGTGGGGAGAGATTGTGAAGGCAGGCCTGCATCCGGACCGTCTATCCACCTCAGGGTTATTGACACAGAACTGCACCCATTTTTTGTTACCTCAGTGTGACTGGGCTGCCTAGAAACTCCCCTGCCCTCACCCCCTGGGCACCTTCTGACTAAACCCAGTGAGCTGGCATAGCTGAAAAGGATCCCACCAGGAAAGCACTGGCAGATGTGTGGGTTTTACCGACGGTGCCCTGAGGGCGCAGGGGAGGCAGTTACGTCCGTCCCAGGTCCCCTGACACGCCTCTGCCTTTTGCCCTCCCTCTCCCGCTTCCACATGGGCTCCAGCCACGCCGCCTTGCCTTTTCTGTGGCCTCTCTTCTCCCAGCACTTCAAAACCCAGCCCAGACGTGTGCTGAACAGAGACCGTCTCTCGCTCCTCAAGGGTACTTCTGCTATGAGGAGCCCTCCATTTCTCTCTGGCTTGTTTTCTAAAGGTTCCAGATTAAATCAGACCATTTTCATCTCTGACTCTAAATCTAGGGATTCTGAGGGAGCAGAGGAGGAAGAATGGCCTTCCAGTAGAATCCACAGTAGATGCTTGAGCCTCTTAGGACTGTGTCTTCCATGGCACGTTTGCTGGAGTCCACAGATTATTCTCAGATGGAGGCCTGCAAGACGTCCACACTTTAAGCCTTTTTCTCTGAGGCGACGTTCTCAAATATTCCGTGTTCTTTGAGGGACTTGAGTGAAGCTTATGTGTAGGGAGGACTGGGTGGCATTTTCCGCCCTGTTTCTGTTTTTGCCAGACATCCTTGGAGGCCTGTGTAGGCTAACAGCTCTTGGTTTTTATTTTATCTACTTTTTCCAGCTCCGAACATCTCTTGGAAAAGGAAGAGCGTTTATTCGCTACTCCTTGGTGCACCAGAGGTTGGCCGACACTTTACAGCAGTGCTTCATGAATACCAAAGTGACCAGGTAAATACATGACAGTTCTGGGCTTTAACCCCATGTGATTCAGAGATGACCCAAAGGCCCCTCCTGAATAGTAATGGCACTACTTACGCTGGGCAGAGAAAGACAAATATCATGTATCTCTTATGTGGAATCTAAGAAACAGTATGGATGAATCATTTATGATACTGTTGAAACAGACTCACAGACCCAGAAAGCAAACTTCTGGGAGAGAGGTAAACTGAGGGTATGGGATTAACAGATACACAGTGCTATATATAAAGTAAACATCAAAGATTTACTGTATGGTACAGGGAACTATATTCAGTATCTTGTAATAAACTATAATGGAAAAGAATTTTTTAAATACAGCCATGTACATATATTGTTGTTGTTCAGTCGCTAAGTTATGTCCAACTCTTTGCGACCCCATGGACTAAAGCACGCCACGCTTTCCTGTCCTTCACTGTCTCCCGGAGCTTGCTCAAACTCATGTCCATTGAGTTGGTGATGCCATCCAGCCATCTCATCTTCTGTTGCCCCTTTCTCCTTTGGCCTTCAGTCTTTCCCAGCATCAGGATCTTTTCCAGTAGGTCGGCTCTTTGTATCAGGTAGCCAAAGTATTGGGCTTCCCTGGTGGCTCAGAGGCCAAAGTATTGGAGTTTCAGCTTCAGCATCAGTCCTTCCAATGAATATTCAGGGTTGATTTCCTTTAGGATTGACTGGTTTGATCTCGTTGCAGTCATAAGGGAGTCTCAAGAGTCTTCTCCAGCGTCACAGTGGAAAGCATCAATTCTCTGGCGCTCAGCCTTCTTTATGGTTCAGCTCTCCCTTCTGTACTTGACTATTGGAAAAACCATGGCTTTGATTAGACAGATCTTTGTTGTATATGTCTCTGCTTTTTAATATGCTGTCTAGGTTTGTCATAACTTGTCTTCCAAGGAGCAGACGTCTTTTAATTTCATATACATATATGTGTGTAACCAAATCACTTTACTGTACTCGTGAAACTAACATAGTACTTGTAAATCAACTATCAAAGAAAATTATGATGCTGTTTATAATACACAAAGTAGAAACCATCAATGTTCAATGATAGAGGGCTGTAAAATTACAGCAAATTAGCTTAAATGGCATAGCATGGCATCATTTAAAATTCTAATAAGGAAGTCTGTATAGCAACAATGAAAATAACAATATAACAATCAAGGAAAAAGAATGCAAATCTTCTCTGTCCTAATGACGACAATGAAGAAATTGCAAGAAAACATATAAAAGGATTAGAAAGTATAAAAGTAGGAATATGTCATTTTTTTCTTTTTAAATTATTGTTTTTGTAGTGAACAATTTTTTTTGAACACCTTTCACCAGGCATTAAAGTGTATGAGGCCTCTGAAACAAGTTCAGGAGCCCTCAAACAAGTGTGATAAACTTAAAGAGTATAATAGCAATAATGGCAGCCGCAGTGGCAGTGCCTGTCTGTGCCACATCCTGGCACAAGCAGGGGCCGCCAGCTGTCATCCTCTCCTCCCCTTCCTGACCGCAGCCCTTGGTGCCCACAAAGCAGGAAGCCCTGCGCTGTCACAGGTGGGGAGACAGAGGCCTAGGGAGGCCAGATGCCTCTGTCTGGGCCCCACTGATGCTCAGGTGGGGAGCAGAAACTGGGGTTCAGGTCTCGGAACTCCTAACGCCAGGTGCTTTCCCCTGGTGGATGGCATGTCCTTGGTGCTGGCAGACATGCCTCTCTGCAGAACCACCTGTGGAGTCTTTAACACCAGCGAGCCTGGGGCCTCACCAGAGACACTGAGTCAGTGCCGGCCCCGTTGGTCTGGGCTCCCTGGAGCTTGTGACACAACCAGATGGGGGGCCTTTGGGCCCCTCGTGCCCCTCGTGCCCCTCGCACCCCCTCAGCAGGGGGAGGAGGACAGGACCGAGAGCCGGACTGAGCGCGTGGAGCTGGGAGAGGATGCCAGATTAGGAGCCTGTCAGCTGAACCTTTCTGGCTGCCCGGCTGCCCTGCCCACCTCTGCCGCCCTGCTGCCTCTGGAGCTTCTTCCAGTTAATCGAAGAGATACTTCTGAATTAAAGAAAAACTATTGGGAAATATTTTGTTTCATTTTGTGTCACCTTTAAGATTTGTGTAAATGCGTATTTCTCTTGTATGTGCTAAGCTTGTGAATTCAAGTGAGCTGAAAACCTTTGCACATTTGATTTGAAGGTTGTTTTGTTGTGATGTTTACTGACAGCTCTCATAAACTGACGTACAGTAGTCTCCCCCAGTTCCCAGAACTCAGCCACGTAGCTCATTAAACTCATCAGTGTTGTCTCTTTAATTCTTACTGTCTCACATGAAGTAAAACAGATACTTTGTTCTTTGACTTTTTTGATACATGTCTGGACAGAAATTAGCAGCGAGTTCAGTGTCCTGTATTGCATTCTCCAGAACAGAAGATAAGATTTTCATGTGAAAAGGAAGTGTTCTTTCCCTTAAACTGCCCTTTCCTGGACGGTAATTCAAATTTAAGGTTTCTCACATTCTTTGGGGGAATAGATAAGATATAAATAATAAACAAATAAGCATCTAGTTCGTTTCAGTAATTTCTTGAAGACGAGTGAGTTTGAGAGTTACATGCTTCAGTGATGAAAGTCACATTGGGATGTGTATATTTCTGTCTGCCTTTAATTAATTTAGTACCTGAGTTGCAATTTGATGAGACAAAGCCATGCTAGAAGGACTGACTAAATGCTCTCTTCCACTGTCTTTATCGTCCCTGTACTTGACCCCTTTCCGTGTTTTTCTGCAGTGACTGGTACTATGCAAGGAGCCCCTTTCTGAAGCCAAAGCTGAGCTCTGACATCGTGGGCCAACTCTACGAGCTGACTGACGTCCAGTTTGACCTGGCATCGAGGGGCTATGACCTGGATGCCGCCTGGCCAACGTTTGCCAGGTACTTTGAAGAATTAACTGCTTGGTTGAAAAGAGGGGAAGGAGGTGTTTGAAGTTTTGAAGCTTGCCATCAGTACACTCAAAGCAGTTTTGCTAATGCAGTAAATTACCTTATGCTTGCTCATTTTACAGACTTGGTTGCATCATGACTAGCAGTAACACCTGAAGGCGCCAGCCTTAAACTGACCTAGTTGGTTAGGTGGTATGAGTCAGTGGAGAGGCATATGCAAAACCCAGGGTTTTCAGATGTGTTAGGGAGCTCAGTGTGGAGTGAAGTGGAAGCAAGTGGGCCTTTCCCCGTTGTGTTCTCCTAGATGCAGTTATTATCATGGACACCAATGAGAGGGATAGAAAGCTCATCACATAAGGGTTGTTGGAAAGTTTGCTTTGCTGTGTTTTCTTTTCGTACACCAATACAGCGCCCGCACAACTGCATTCACACAACACCCATTTCAGGACTGAGGGGCTGAGGAAGCAGGCACAGAGAGTGGAGAGACTTGCCCAGTGCCACACAGCTGGCAAGAGCAGGGCCAGAGCCCCAGCCTCGAGGTCAACTCAAACCCAGCACCCTTTGTTGGTGTTTTGTTTTGTTTTGTTTTGCTTTCTGTAAAAAAGGTGTGTTTTGTTTTAAATTCCAATTTTTTGAATTTCTTCTTAGGGGCTTCTTTCTGTGGAGGAAAAAGTACTGACTATAATGGAACCCATGTGTCAACTACTGGGGCTTAAGAGCCAACATTTTTGCCATATTTACTTCATACATCCTTTTTAGAATGGTTCGATTTTAAAATCATTTCAGAACTACGGAAAAGCTGTAAAAACAGTACGCAGTGCTCATCTGTCCTTCCCCTCAGTTCCCTAGTTATCAGTGTTTTACTACAGCTGTTTTTATCGTTCTCTTCTCTTCTCCCATTTTTTGGCTGCACCTCATGGCCTGGGGATTCTTAGTTCCCCAGCCAAGGGGTGACCCTGCACCTTTGCAGCAGAAACAGGGAGTCTGAACCACTAGACTGTCAGGGAATTCCATATCACTTTTTCTCCTTACGTAAACGTGGTTTGTTTCCATTCTCATTTGAGAATGTGTTACGGCCCTGATTGCCCTTTACTCCTAAGTATTTCATTGTGTATTTCCTTAAATCAGGGATATCCTGTTATACAACCTCAGTACAATTGTTAAAATCGGGGAATTGACACTGATAAAATACTGCTATCCAGTCTACAGAGCATACTCAAATTTTAAGGATTATGCCAGACGCGTCTTTGAGGTAGTCCAGGATCATGTCAGTGAATTGTCAAGGGTCTAGTCCTTGTTCATTTGGGATAGTTTCTCTTCTTTGTTGTTTATAGCATAGACATTTTTGAGAAGTAGAGGCCAGTTGTTTTGTAACTTGTTCCTTGATCTGCGTTTGTCTAGTAGTATACTTTCCCGTTACTGTATTCAGGGTAAGCATTTTTGGAGAAATACCCCAGGTTTTGTGTCCCTCTCGGTATATTGTACCCAGGGGCACAGGATGCTGATTTGTTTCATTACTAGTGAGGTTAACCATCATCATTTGGTTATGCTGGTGTTAGCCAGGTTTCTCCTGAAGTTTTGTTTCTCTCTTTGTAATTAATATGTATTTTATTGGAAGACATTTTGAGACTAAATTTTTTTTTTCTTTTATCCTATTTCTTTTAAATCTCTCTCCTGTTAGCATCCATTGGTAAATCTTTCCTGAATCAATTACTGTCATGGTTATCAGAGTGATTTTCTGAGTCCATTTTTCCTTCTACATTAGTAGTTGGCATTCTGTTTGTAAGGAAGATCTTTTCTTTCTTCTCCATCTGTTTATTCATTTGCTTGTTTATAGCAGTATTGACTTGTGGATTCTTCTTTTCTTCAATAGGTTATATTCGTCACTGTAATAATTTTAAAGCTCAAGTTATCTCATATTTGGCCAGTCAAAGCCCTTTCAAGCTGGTTCCAATACCCTTTTTTTTAGGAAATAAAATATAGATTCAAATAAAGCCCCACCCCATGGCCATCCTTTCTGATCTCTCTCTTTCTAGAAGCAGTTACAACCCTGTAGTTGATGAGTGTCCCCAGATATTTTTGTGTTTTACTGTGTGTTCTCATAAATACATATATGGTTTTATTATATATATATATATTTTGCATTTGCATACATTGAATCATGAAGTAGCTATTTTTTTGCAACTCGCCTTTTTCATTCCACTTTGTTTTTGAGGGTTTTAACTAATTGCACAGGGAGTTCTACAGATGTGGAATGGGATTGGCAAACCATGGCCCACAGGGCAGTGTGTGACGCCCCTTTATTTGCCCACTGTCTGTGGGTCTGCCTTCAGGCTATGGTGGCAGAGTTGAGTTGTTGTGACAGAGCTCATAAGGCTTACAAACCAAAAATATTCACTGCCTGGCACTTTACAAAATAGATGACCAGTGCGTTGCGTAGTGTTCCTCTGTGTGAGTAAAGATAGAGTGATAGAGTCAGACTTGTCCTGCTTTTTCCACCGTGATACATTGCTGAGAGCACCCACATGTCACCCGCACATACGTGATGGTCTTCCGGGTAGCTGCTGACAAGTGCAGTCGCTGGGCTGTGGAGACTGACGGGTGCGCAATGCAGTAACTGTAGACTAAGGGACAGATGCTGGTTAAGTGAAAGTGCATTTCCTTTGCAGTGACTAGTGCCATCAAATAGAACTTTCCGCAGTGAGGGACGTGTCCGGTGTGGTCACGTGAACCAGAAGAGGTCTTCCCTCCACATCACCGTGTAACGTACTATAAAGCAGTGACCTCAAGGCCCAAAGCACAGCGTGACCTCTGTTTACCAGACTGACTGCTGCTGGTTCCTCACTGGCAGACAAGTAGTGTCTGGCACCGAAGTTTCTAGGAAAGCTTAAACCTCAAGCTGGGAAAATAGTATATCGTTCCTTTTTGACAGTGGGAGCAAAGCCACCATGCTTAGACTTCAGGAGTGGAGTCCAGCGGCCACAACCAACCTGAATGTGTGCTTTGGTGGAAACTGTTGGACTTTGCCTCCTTACTGTACCTGGGTGGGCATCACCCCTGCCGCCAGCTGGTTGCCAGTTGACAACCAAGGCCTCCCCGAGTGTGTGGGTGTGTGTTTCCTGCTCTGAGGCAGGCATGTCTGTTCTGCGGCCCCACAGGAGGACCCTGGCCACCAGCTCTTCTGCTTACCTGTGGAGACCACCCAGCCGAAGCTCAAGCATGAGCAGTTTGGTGAGCAGCTACCTGCAGGTAATGCCGGGAAGGCTGGGGCCTTCCTGTCTGTCATGTCCTTGCCCCGCCCAACTTGGGGGACATTTTCAGACACCTGGTGTTCCAGCCCCAAGCCACATAACCCCTCAGTCCTACCCGCTGTTTCCTAGAGTCCAGGCTTTTACAACCAAAAGGAATTCAGGCCTTTTAAAAAGTAAGTTATTTTCTAAAACTTTTTGAAGTGTTTTAGAAGAAGTGATTTAGCACTGTGGTTAAAAGTGGCATGATCATATCCTGACTGTCACTTGCCACCTGTGTGACTCTGGGAAGGTGACTTACCTTCTTGGAACTTGAGCTCTCTCATCTGTAAAATGGGATCATAACAATTATCCCAGCCCTTAAGATAGTTGTAGGACGTAGACAAAGGTATGCACATACTGTGCTTGAGGGCTTGGTGCAAGCCTAGCACTCAGTGAATGCTAGTGGGTAAAAAGATCAGTTTGGTTAATTTTGTTATCTATGTGAATGGAATGTATCATATAGTTTAATGGGAAAGAACACAGAAATTATTCAGCAAAGCAAAATAAGGAGTAATCAATACAAGAAGCATTCAGAGTAGCATTTTTACCCCATTTTGTGATATAATCACAACAGGAGTTGTGGGTACAGTGCAGTGGATGAGCAGTAGTTTACATATAACTTAATTTCTCTGAGAGCGTACATCCACTGTGTTACCAGTACTAGCAGGAGCGGGAGGGAAAACGTCAATTCTGGGTCTCAGGGGAACTCACACGTGTGGCATTGCATCATGGTTTTAGGATGTGCCGCTGACCTTCTCTGGCAGCTGCTTTGAGCAAAGGGTTCCAGTCCTTCAAATAGCTCCATAGACTTTAGGTCACGTAATTGCTGAATTTTCCTTCTGTTCACATTAAATTATAAAGCTTCACCAAACAGCTGTGTAGCTTCATCCCCAAGCCACTTATTTTCCGTGTTCCAGACTCAGGAGATGGCCTCCAGCCTGGACCTGAGCAACCCCTTAAACAGCGAGTCCCTGGAGGGCTTCGACGAGATGCGGCTGGAGCTGGACCAGCTGGAGGTGCGGGAGAAGCAGTTGCAGGAGCGGATGCAGCAGCTAGACAGAGAGAACCAGGAGCTGAGGGCGGCCATCAGCCTGCAGGGAGAGCAGCTACAGGTGGAGAGGGAGAGGGGCCGTGCCACTGCCGAGGACAACAGTCGCCTCGCGGGCATGGTGGCCGCGCTCCAGAAGCAGCGGGAAGTCACCCAGGC
>SJYV01015572.1:35304-60190 GCA_006410875.1 Neotragus pygmaeus | reverse complement strand
GTTCATGGGGTTCTCAAGGCAAGAATACTGAAGTGGTTTGTCATTCCCTTCTCCAGTGGACCATGTTTTTTCAGAACTCTCCACCATGACCTGTCCATCTTGGGTGGCCATACACAGCATGGCTCATAGTTTCATTGAGTTAGACAAGGTTGTGGTCCATGTGATCAGTGTGGCTACTTGTCTGTGATTATGTTTTTCATCTTGTCTGCCCTCTGAAGATTAAGGATAAGAGGTTTTGGGAAACTTCCTGATGGGAGAGGCTGACTGAGGGGAAAACTGCATCTTGTTCTGATGGGCAGGGCCATGCTGAACTAACTTTTAATCCAATTTTTTGTTGATGTGTGGAGCTGGTTTCCTTCCCTGTTGTTTGGCCTGAGGACAAACTATAGTGGAGGTAATGCAGATGGTGATTGTAGCCATGAAATTAAAAGACGCTTACTCCTTTAAGGAAAGTTATGACCAACCTAAATAGCATATAGAAAGCAGAGACATTACTTTGCCAACAAAGGTCCATCTAGTCAAGGCTATGGTTTTTCCAGTGGTCATGTATGGATGTGAGAGTTGGACTGTGAAGAAAGCTGAGTGCCAAAGAATTGATACTTTTGAACTGTGGTGTTGGAGAAGAGTCCCTTGGACTGCAAGGAGATCCAACCCATCCATCCTAGAAGAGATCAGTCCTGGGTGTTCATTGGAGGGACTGATGCTGCAGCTGAAACTCAAATGCTCTGGCCACCTCATGCAAAGAGTTGACTCATCGGAAAAGACTCTGATGCTGGAAGGGATTGGGGCAAGAGGAGAAGGGGACGACAGAGGATGAGATGGCTGGATGGCATCACTGACTCAATGGACATGAGTTTGGGTAAACTTCAGAAGTTGGTAATGAACAGGGAGGCCTGGTATGCTGTGATTCATGGCATCACAAAGAGTCAGACAAGACTGAGCGACTGAACTGAACTGAACTGAAATGAATGAAGATAATGGCAACCTCTTTCGAAATTTCTGTGCGCACACTGCCACGCTCAGGGTCTCCAGCCCTGCAGCAAGCCACCACTGACCCACGGCTCCTCCAGAGACTCCTGGACACTCACAGGCAAGTCTGGACCAGTGTCTTGTGGGATCACTGCTCCTTTCTCCTGGGTTCTAGTGTGCACAAGATTCTGTTTGGGCCCTCCAAGAGTCTGTTTCCTCAGTCCTGTGTAAGTTCTGACAGCTCTATGGTAGGGTTAATGGCAACCTCCTCCAAGAGGGCTTATGCCATACCCAGGTCTGCTATACCCAGAGTCCCTGCTCCTGAAGTAGGCCACTGCTGACTGGTACCTTCGCAAGAGGGACTCACACACAGTTCTGGTTCAGTCTCCATGGGGTGTCTGGGTCCTGATGTACACAAGATTTGTTTGAGCCCTCTGAGCATGTCTGGTGGGTAAGGGGTTTGATTCTAAATGTGATTTCATCCCTCCTACCATCTTTCTGGGACTTCTCCTTTGCCCTTGGATGTGGGATATCTATTTTTGGTGGGATCCAACATTCTCAAGTCGACGGTGGTTCAGCAGCAAGTTGTAGTTTTGGAGTTCTTGTAGGAGATGAGTGTATATCCTTCTGCTCTGCTATCTTTCTCCCACATTATGGGGTGAGATCTAATATTAAGTGGAGAGCTACTCAACTCATCCTAACCTTTTTTAGGACAACAACTAATGACTATAGCAGTAGCATCAATATCAATCATACTTGAGTGAAAAATGAAAAATTTAAAAATACGTGAGAAAGTCTTAAGCAAGATTGTCACAGGCATTCTGGTTTGTAAGATCATTCCACGTTAAACAACTAAGTTTGTCTTTAAAATTGCTGTTTAACATTCTCCTGTGTCTTTATATATTTAAATGATTAAATAAAAACTTTCTTGTTTTTTATTATCTTATTTTTAAGAGGTCTAGGTAGATGTAACTTTGTTTCACTTTGCAAGATGTCCTAGATGAAATTGTCAGTCTTCTCCCTGGCATTGACAGATTTTTAAAGAATATTCTTAATTTCTTGCAACTTTGAAGCTGTATTTGTTTGAGTGAATTGATTCTTTTGTGACACAGTACCACGTGCATTAATTTGTTGGGGGAATCCAGAAAGGCATAAATTCCTGTATAATAAATATTCAGTCACAATTTCATAATAAAACATTCAATTGTTAATAATGAAATATTTAATATTAAGTGAAAAATAATTGTATAAAACTTAATTAGATATTATTTTGTTTTGCTAAAATTTTATCTATACTTAGAACCATTTTTTCTATGGTTATAGATTAAATTGATATATTCAGAGTATTTCAGAGGGATAATGTATAGATTGAGAAGTTTTGCCTGATTTTGTCTTCTTTCAGTTCAGCTCTCAGTCGTGTCTGACTCTTTGCGACCCCATGAATCGCAACACGCCAGGCCTCCCTGTTCATCACCATCTCCCGGAGTTCACTCAGATTCACATCCATCCAGTCCGTGATGCCATCCAGCCATCTCATCCACGGTCGTCCCCTTCTCCTCCTGTCCCCAATCCCTCCCAGCATCAGAAGCTTTTCCAATGAGTCAACTCTTCTCATAAGCTGGCCAAAGTACTGGAGTTTCAGCTTTAGCATCATTGCCTCCAAAGAAATCCCAGGGTTGAACTCCTTCAGAATGGACTGGTTGGATCTCCTTGCAGTCCAAGGGACTCTCAAGAGTCTTCTCTTGTCTTCTTTAGACTCTTTTTATTTTGACAATTGGAAGACAACAATGTTATGATAATTTATAGAACTGAGGATACCTTAGAATCAAAAAACAAAACTATTTTTACATTTTTATTTAGCATATACTCAGATAACTAATGTAGATGAGGTACTCCAGAAAGAGCTGAGAAAGCACACAAAAATATATAAGACAGAAACCACATCCTAACAAGCTGATAGTCTAAATAAGGAGATGAAACACAGATATACAGACTCACACACACATGAATGAAGACTACATTTACTGAGCAACATATTAAACAATGGTAATTAAAATATTAAACATAAGTAATATGCTTAATTACTTTACTTGTATATCCTTGGCAAGTTTACTTACATTTGAAGTATATATGTATACTTCAAGGCTGAGGTTGAAAAGTAAGAGACAGCAAATGAGGTTAATTATGATAGATTTCCTTGATAAGGTGAGATTTAATTACAGCATACTTCTTAAACATAGAGAGTATATCCGTTTTTTTTTTTTATGTCTGTTATATAATAGTTCCTGATGTCCTTACTCAGTCTTTGGGTGTCAAGCTAAAGAAAATTATATTGATGGTCGCTACTCCTGACATTCAGCAATGCTAATACAGGGGGCATATTCCCATCTAAGTGACTGACAGTAAATGGGCCATGGGCCATGGCTCATACTTATTTAGCTAACACTAGCTGACAGCTACACTTTGGAGGTCAGCCAAAGAAACTAAGAGAAAGGGGCAGTACACGGACTTTCTTTTCCCTAAAAATAATCAAATAGAAGGAAGACATTGAGGAGAGACTATTTTTACAACTTTTAGTTGAATACCTCACACATCAAGTTGGGAAGTGTTTCTAGGATTATAAAGTGATGGTAGAAAAAGGAGAACCCTTCTATGGCAACAGGATATGCACCCACTTATAGGGACTGCTTGACTTATCTTTTAATGAAGTGTCCTATAATAGGTTTCATGCTTCTACTCCTTGGATTTTAAAGTCTGTAAGCTGAGTATGAGTAAAAGCAACATAAGAAATTTGTGTAATAGTATGTTCTGTTTGTTTTAAATATCCATGTGATTTATTCCATCAAGTTAGAGTATACTATTCAACACGTCATGTTTGAGAAATGTTGCATGCTAACAGCATTCACAGTGGGAATATGTGGCCAGAGATCTTCAAAAGATTCAAGGCTTAATATTTATTGAAAACCTCTTTTACAAAGCTGAGGGTGCCTATTGACAAGCATGATGAAAGGGATTATTTCTGATAGAAATGAATTAAGCATAAATATCTTTCCATGTCTTCCAATGTCTTTGTAATTGTGAACATTGCCACCTCTCTTTCTTCTCTCTGCCTTTATTCCAGCCATTATTCTTTCCTGTCCTTTCCCCTTCTACTCTGGAATATAGTATATACTCTTCAAAAAAAAAAAAAAAACTATTCTAACTTTGTGACTCAGTCTGGCCAATCCCTTAATCCGTGATTTTTCTGTTTCTTTGCACAAGTTGGGCTTGTTCAGATGTCACTGGGTAATTTCTCTAACACATTCATTCCTTCATTCACCCCATGGATATTTGTTGAGCCCAGCTCTATGAAGACACTCTGCTCAATGCTGGGGCTACCAAGAACTACAGCATGGATGTCTTACTCTTGAGCTTGCAGGTTGGAGGCAGAAACAGGAAGAGATGATTCCTGTTCCATATCAAGCTATGAATGCTGTGAGGGAAGAGGCTTGGGACACAGCAGAGCAGCATTTGCCTTGGTTATGGAGAGAAGAGTCAGGAAAACCACTCAGGGAAGAAAGGACAGAATAACTCTACCAAGTTGTGAAGTTTAAGTAAGCTCAGCCTAAAAAGAAGGTTGGTAAGAAGCAGGCATTGTTGGTTAAAAGAGTCGCCTAGACACCGAGAGAGGACCTACGCCTTAGCGCAAATAGCTTGTGGAATCAGAAGTCATCCTGGGTGACATGACAGAGCAATAGGTAATGTGTTAGCACCTGTGTTCAGTCAAGTTTGGCTCTTTGCACCTCAAAGGACTGTTGTTGTCTGCCAGGCTCCTCTGCTCATNAGGACCTACGCCTTAGCGCAAATAGCTTGTGGAATCAGAAGTCATCCTGGGTGACATGACAGAGCAATAGGTAATGTGTTAGCACCTGTGTTCAGTCAAGTTTGGCTCTTTGCACCTCAAAGGACTGTTGTTGTCTGCCAGGCTCCTCTGCTCATGGAATTTTATAGGCAAGAATACTGGAGTGAGTAGCCATTTCCTTCTCCAGGATATCTTCCCAACTCAGGGGTCCAACCCATGTCTCTAGCATCTCCTGCATTGGAAAGTGTATTATTTACTGCTGTGCCACCTGGGAAGCCCATAGAAATGTGTTAAGAAGCAGGAAAAATCCCATTTAAGGCAGTAGATAAGCTTGAGATTATTTCTTAAATTAAAATAAAGCATTGACAAAAAGAGCATTCCAATGGGCTAGGAGTTCATTTTAAAATGCATGTAAGCCACGTAATTTACTCAAAATTGTGATTATGTCCAACTTGTGTTTTAGAAGATCACTATGGTTACAAAGTAGAGAATGGATTGAAGGGGTCAAAGCTGGGGCCAGGAAGGAGAGTTGCCTGAAGAGACCTGCCTGAAGGGCCTAAAAGATGGGGCTTGAATGAAGTATGTAGAAGAAATCTGGAAGAAAAAAAAAAAGTTGGATTTAAGAGTTAGTAAAGATGTAGAAGAGATGATACATTTTTGCTGATTTGGTTTTTGAATCTAAAGGAGAGATTTAAGGATGTTTCTTGAGTTTTCTGTTTGATCAGGATTGACAACCAGGTGGTCACTGAAAGAAACTATATCAGCTTCAAAGAAGAAAGATAAGACAGTGCTTTGATTGAAACTTACTGAGATGGAAATGTGTAGAATAGTAAGGAATAAAGAATCAGTAATGGTCAAATATGGTGTCTCTAGAGGGGAGAAGACTGATCTGGGACAGAGAAAGTGATTTTGAAGAATTTGGAATATAAATGATAAGGATGTTGAAATGGATAATATCATCTAGGGAGAACTTGTAGCTATACAAGAAGTTCCTTGTTGGTTGAAGTGTAAATTGGTGCAGAAACTATGAAAAACAGTATAGAGGTTCCTTTAAAAAATTATAAATAGAATTACTATATGACCCTGCAATCCCACTCCTGGGCATATATCTGGAGAAAATTATAACTGGAAAAATATATGTACAACAATATTCATGAAAGTGAAAGTGTTAGTTGCTCAGTCTTGCTCAGCTCTTTGAAATCTCATGGACTGTAGCCCATCAGGCTCCTCTGTTCCTGGAATTCACTATTTACAATGGCAAAGACATGGAAAGAATCTAAATGTCCACAAAATGTTCAACAACAAAGGAATGAACGATGAGGATGTGGTATATATAGGTGTGTGTGTGGGAGTGGGGGGTAGGTGGGTGGTGGAGTATTACATAGTCATAAAAAAGAATGAAACAATGTCATTCAGACCAACATGGTTGGACCTAGAGATTAAAATTTAAGTAGCGTAAGTCAGATGGAGAAAGACAAATATCATATGATATCACTATATGTGTAATCTAAAAAAATATAGAAGTGAACTTATTTACAAGGCAGAAATAAACTCGTAGACGTAAGAAACTTATTACAAAAAGGGATAATGAGCAGTGGGTGGGAGGGGAGATATAAATTCGGAGTTTGGAATTAACATATTGCCATTATTATGTTAAAACAGATAAAAGAATGAGATATACTGTATAGCACAGGGAAATATTTTCAATACCTTTCACTTCAGTTCAGTTCAGTTCCATAGTCATGTCCGACTCTTTGCAACCCCATGAACTGCAGCATACCAGGCCTTTCTGTCCATCACCAACTCCCGGAGCCTACCCAAACTCATGTCATTTCAGTCAGTGATACCATCCAAACATCTCATCCTCTCTCGTCCCCTTCTCCTCCTGCCTTCAATCTTTATCAGCATCAAGGTCTTTTCAAATGAGGCAGTGCTTCGCACTAGGTGACTAAAGTATTGGAGTTTCAGTTTCAGAATCAGTCCTTCAAATGAATATTCAGGACTGATTTCCTTTAAGATGAACTGGTTGGATCTCCTTGCAGTCCAAGGGACTCTCAGGAGTCTTCTCCAATGCCACAGTTCAAAAGCATCAGTTCTTTGGTACTCAGCTTTCTTTATATTCCAACTCTCACATCCATACATGACTACTGGAAAAACCATAGCCTTGACTAGATGGACCTTTGTTGGCAAAGTAATGTCCCTGCTTTGAATATGCTATCTAGGCTTGTCATAACTTTACTTCCAAGGAGAAAGCATCTTTTAATTTCATGGCTGCAATTACCATCTGCAGTGATTTTGGAACCCAATAAAATAGTCTGTCACTATTTCCACTGCTTCCCCATCTATTTGCCATGAAGTGATGGGACCCAGATGCCATGATCTTAGTTTTCTGAATGTTGAGCTTTAAGCCAACTTTTTCACTCTCCTCTTTCACTTTCATCAAGAGACTCTTTAGTTCTTCTTCACTCTGCCATAAGCGTGGTATCATCTGCATATTTGAGGTTATTGATATTTTTCCTGGCAATCTTGATTCCAATTTGTGCTTCCTCCAGGCCAGCGTTTCTTATGGTGTACTCTGCATATAAGCAAAATAAGAAGGGTGACAATATACAGCCTTTACGTACTCCTTTTCCTATTTGGAACCAGTCTGTTGTTCCATGTCCAGTTCTAAATGTTGCTTCCTGACCTGCATACAGGTTTCTCAAGAGGCTGGTCAGGTGGCCAATAGCTTTAAATAACCTATAATATAAGAGAATATGAGCAAGTATATATATAACTGAATCACTTTGCTATACACCTGAAACTGATACAACATTGTAAATTAACTATATTTCAGTAAAAATGGTTATTTAAAAAATCAAGAATAGAAGTATATCCTTGTAAAGACAAATTGACAAGGACAATGTATGACAGAAGCAACAGACAAGAACATTAGAAAATGATCAGCAGAATATGGTATTCAGGGAGGAGAAGAAGGCATTCAGAATGCAAGCGTGAGCAGGAGAGTCAAATGTCAAGAGAGTACAAGAAATATAAAAAGTGAAAAGAATCCAGTAGTTTTAGAATCAATGAGATTCCACTTGACAAAAACAATTTTAGTTAAGATGTGAAATGGAAAAGAGGTTTTGTGTTGAGTCCCAAATAATAAGTTAGAAATAAAGAAACCACTTATTGAAGACTCTTACCAATTTTGAATTAAAAGAAAAGAGTGTGAAAAATGTCAGTGATCTTGTTTCTCCCAACCTTGGTATCTTGGTTGGTGGGTGCTTGTGACCCCAGATAGACTATTAGTCTGTGACCCTAAAGTTAAAAAAAATCATACTTTTCTTACCCAATTCTTAGTTAATAAAAGCATCTATATTAAAGAATAGTGATAAATAATACATCTAAACACCAAATGTTAGTTTTAAACCTTAATATAGTCTTTCATATTTAATACGTCTAAAAATTGGCATGGTCACAGAGATATTTAGGTACAGAGTTGATAGGTGTTTGTATTGCCTCCATATGGGAATATGGCTTTCCTGTAGGGAAAGAATTTGCCTGCAATGCAGGAGATGCAGGTTCAATTCCTGGGTTGAGAAGATCCCCTGGAGAAGGAAATGGCAACCCACTCCAGTACTCTTGCCTGGGAAATTCCGTGGACAAAGAAGCCTGGCAGTCTAGACCCCATGGGCTTGCAAGAATCAGACATGACTTAGTGACAAAACCACAATTACAGAGGAACATAGGAGACTTTTATAATGTATTCAATAAGTGCTTTTGCCTCTTCTTCTATACACCAAAGCTAGTAATCAGTGATTTTTGCACCATGATATTGTCAGGCATAGAAAGCTTAATTTCATGCTAGAATCACAGAGATAGTAGTAGATAACAGACCTAGGGATTAAACATGTGTTTTCTGATTGCAAAGCTCATGGGGTACACTCTATGTGTCATTTATAAAGAGACAACTATTACTTTACTGTCAATATTATCTGAATAATTCAGTTTGTAACATGAGACAATAGTATTATAATGCTGTATTAGATGGATAGTGGCTCTGCCATTAGAGAGGCCTACATAATCTTGATTCAAAATCACCCTCAGCTTATGTTTCTCATATTTAAAGGAGAAGATAATAATAGTAACTACTAAATGTATTTAGTGTAAAGATTTTTGGAAGCTACTATAAAGAAGGGATATATATATATATACACATACATATAGCTAATTCACTTTGCTGTACAGTGGAAACTAACATAACATTGCAACTATACTTCAATAATTAAAAAAAAAAAAAAGCTAATCCATATAGTTCTTCTCAAGCCCTGCCACAGTCACACTAGTAGTTACCATAATTTGTGATATTTTTATTTTACTAAAAAAAAAAAACCTATGAATATGGGGAAATTACATATGTTGCCAAATTTGGGTAATAAAGCCAGTCATCCAGTAAATTCAGCCACTGATAGAATTTGACATGTAACTTTCTCTGTTAATTGAGTTAAATTACTTGAAAAAGTTGAATTTTTTCCTCACAAATACTCAGAGCATCATTGACTTAAACTTGCAACATTTTATCCCCTCAAATCATATTGTAAACACTGTTTGCAGCAAAAGTTCAATTGAAAAGAATTTTGAAATGCCTTTCTCATTTTTTTCTTGCCATTTTTAATGTATCGACTCTGTATTTGTGCTCTCAAGTGACAAAGCTATTTATTTTTTCCCGTGTTTAATATTAATTTCATTTCTCATGTCTTTAATCCTCTTCAGTCAGTTCTATTAAAAGGGAATTAAATTTTACTAAACACAACAACAAATATTGAATTTTTTTCATTTTTATTAAAATTATAAGCTTCCTAGAATAACTTAGACTTTAAGAAATGAAAATGTGGACAAAATAGTTGGAAAATATCTAAATTATGACAATGAAATAATATTTATAATAATTGCCAACCCAGTCACATATACAAGTGGCAATGGGAAGAAAAAAAGCTCAGATTTATTAAAGGAACCAAATAGGGAGTATATCTACATATTTTCTGTATAAGTGCATTGAAATAAAGTGAAGTGAAAGTCACTCAGTCATGTCCAACTGTTTGTGACCCCATGTGACCCCATGGACTATACAGTCCATGGAATTCTCCAGGCCAGAATACTCAAGTAGGTAGCTATTCCCTTCCCCAGGAGATCTTCCCAACCCATTGATTGAAGTCAAGTCACCTGCATTACAGGTGGATTCTTTACCAGCTGAGCCACAAGGAAAGCCCAAGAATACTGGAGTGGGTTGCCATGCCGTCCTCCAGGGGATCTTCCCAACCCAGGCATTGAACCCAGGTCTCTCACATTGCAGGAGGATTCTTTACTGACTGAGCCACCAGGGAAGCTAAGTGCTTTAGCTTGAGTTATTTTTCAAATTTTCTGCAAGTTGAAGGGGTGGGACACAAACACAAAAATGAACACACTTCTTTTTATCCAGGGTCTGAGCTGGTGCCAAGGTCTCTGATCCTCAGCAAACTAAAATCCCTGGCTATGTGACTGAAAAAATACTTATTTAACTATGCTGGGTTTGTTTCTTTAACATTAATATGCTATCTATCTCAAGTAACTGTGTTGATTAAATACATCAAAATATTATTTGACTACTCGATCCTGCTCCATAAAATGAGGCTTCCACTCCACTCCAATTTTATCTTTTGAAATTACTTATCTAAAAACTTTTTGAAAAAAGTATGATATTGAAAGTTCTGAGATATTGTTATCTATGTGAAGATTCTATTAGGCATGCCTGATTTAAATACCACCAATTAAACCTGAACCTGAAGCAAAGTAATCAGTTACAATTAGGATTTGGATCTAGACCATTGGAGGAGATGTTTGAGACTTCTTGTTTGATTGCATTAAACTCTACATTGAAAGTTTTCAAGCATGTATTAGATTTTTCATTAGTCAAATCTCTTTTTGATGTCCATTTTTAGGGTTGGTCACTCTTCCTAGCCACACATTTTTTATAGACAGTCACATGGAGTACATTTTTTTTATAGACAGTCACATGGACGTCAACTACCCCACTCAATATGTTTGGTTTCTAAGAAATAGGAAAAGAAAATATTTACAATTTTTCAGTTTTATGTCCCCTATTGGCCAAAAGTATATAAGACTACACAAGAGTGAAAAATAAACTGTCGCCCTTTCCCACATGAGTCCACCTGTCAGCTATTCCCTGGCCTGAAGGTTTTGATCATCAGCTCTCAGGGCCTATTGCTTGTCTGTTTCCACAGCTTTACAGATTTCACACTGATTCACAGAACATTTCCCTGATCCTTCTTTTGAAGTCTTCCTAAAATTGAACTGCTTTTAATTTTTTTTTCCTTTCAAATACTCTCTTTATTTTCATTGTCCATTATGCTTACTTATTTAGAAATAATATGTCCTAACTGTATTTACAGCTGGACAAAAAGACACTTTTATGTATCACTAAAATAAGCACTTCACAATTAGTTAATCATAGAGGAACACCTGGAAGTCCTGTTGCTTCTAATTGTCACTGACCCATGGTAGCTGATACTCACATACAAAAAATAGGAAACAGCCATCCCTTTGAATGAGATGAGCCATAGAGTCCTAAAGTAAAGGCATTCATTAGCCATCTGTCCAAAGGGGGCTATGGCCAACTCCTTTCTATTATGAATAAAGCTCATATTGATACCTTAATGTATTATTCTTAAAAATTCCACTGTCAACAAAAGATATGGGAATATGAGCTGAGTGGATTTCACTTCAGAAATGTCTAATTTTATCCAAAATTATTTTTAATCACTTTGAAAATTCAAGAGAAATAAAATTTTAAATAGTAAAATAAATAAACAAATTAACTTTTTAGTTAGGAGAAATTTTATTTTCCATTTTTTCCCATTAAAAAGATGGCTGTGACATTAAGGATTTAAAAACATACTTATTAACACCCAAACTAGANTAGTTTCCTAGACCTGCACTAGGTTCCTAGGGCTGCCACCACAAAGTAACACAAACTGGGTGACTTAAACACACAAAAACTTGTTCTCTCACAAGCAATTTCTTGTGGAGAAATTAAGGTATCAGCAGGATTTTGTTCCCTCTGAAGTCTCTAAGACTGTTTCTCATCTCTTCTATTTTCTGGTAGTCCCAGACATTCCTTGGCTTGTAGTAGCATAATTTCAATCTTTGCCTCTGTCTTCACCTGAAATTTTTTAGTCATATCCTTATACCTGTCTCTTATACACATCTAGATGTGTATAAGAGACAGTAGTTCAGGTTTAGCAGACAAAACTGGGTGGGAGTGTACTTGTGACAATGACTAAACCAGTGGTGAATGAATATTTAAGGCATTATGAGACTTGTTTTTACTGCCAAAATATAAAAATGATATAGGGCAGGATCAATTCTCTTTTTCTCCATGTTTTTGTTTCTCTCTCTAGTTTCTTTCTTTCTCTCATACCATCTTTGTCTCTATGCATCATCTTGGTTCCTACGAAGATAATCACTGGTAGCTAATGATCAATTTTTTAAAAAAAATTCTGTGATGGTTTCTTTCTTAAAATTAATTTGTAAAATGAAATTCTATTATTGAGAACTTTAGTCACTTTACAGATGTTTTAGATCTCTAGTAAATCTCTTGGTAGAAGTACACAGCATGAAGACATCGTGTGTGTGTGTGTGTGTGTGTGTGTGTGTGTGTGTGTGTGTGTGCTTGAGTGGTGTGAGGGAGGGAGAGATTCTGTTACTTGCAAACATTTTAAACTACAAAGACTTTCTATGAGAAATTATTTATTGGATTCAAAAGACGGCAATAGATGAATTTCATATTAGCAACAGTTGAGGAATTTTAGTGGTCGAGCCTTGAAACCTCTAAATTTTGATCATAATTTAAGTGGCTGAATCTAATGTGCCTGAATTTCAAAAGAAATTTCACCAGAAGTGATGGAATAATCAGGCATGCTTTTATGCATATGTGTAAATTTGGATATTGATTCTTAGAAAATCTTGTATAAGTATAGAATTTAGTGGAGAAAAACTAATTATTTATTTCAACTATTGCCAAATTATTTGTTATTCTTTCCTTGTCTCTTGAAGAGGCTTCACATTATTAGAAAATCAGAGGTTGTTGACTAAATTAATGCTTCAGGCAGGAAGGCAGAAAAAGGAAATAAGGCTATTCAGTGCAAATCTTGGTTTTGATGTCTTAATTTAATAAACTTTGCAAAAAGCTTTAGACTATTCATCAAATGGATTAATTTGGGGGTATTTTGGAACTGCCACAAAAAGAAAACAGCTATATAAGTGATCACACAGATCGGATAAATTACTTCATCTAAAGGGAGAGAGAGTTTAATAATGCTCAATGTCCCCACAAATATATATTCTCTCATTACAGAAATTAGTTACTTCATGTAAGATTTGCCTTTTTTATTTGTATTTTTTCAATTCTGTGAAAAACAGCTTTCATTAGGATCAGAAAAGTTTCTGGAAGAGCATGTGAAAGTACTGCATGCACACACCACCTCATATACAGCCGCTGCTTTAATGTATTTACAGTTGTTGGCATGCTATTAACTGTGCTAATTGAACTCAAGGAAACAATTTGAAAGAAATTAAAAGTGTAGAAAAGGAATAAAGGAAGAAATTGCAATTCAAGAGATCACATTCCTCTGAATACATCACTTTTATAATTCTAGATAGTTTGGGAAAACCAAGTAAAATCTTCAGGTTGAGAAAAATTTAGAGGTTTTTTGTTGTGTTTCAGATGGGTTAGTATAGATTGTCTAAAGATATCATTTCCCACCAGAACCTCCAAGAGAAAGGTCAACATAATTACCTTAATTTCCATCAGACAGTAGGTTGAAGCTTTCAAAATACTTTCTTGTGTGCTATTCAAGAAATTAGTACAGATTGTCAATACACTTGGACCAAAAGAGTAAAAGGTTGTCAAAAAGGCTACTGTATTGTCAAATTTATTAGAAAACTCTTGGGCCAGGACTACAAAAGGACAAGCATTTAACTTATTGACTTTTAACTTATTGTAAGTAACTTTATGGGAAACTTACAGTCTCAGGACAGGGAAGGTAGTTTTCTATGGGCTGCTAGTGTTGCCCATTCAGTTGGAACCCATGTGCTCTGTTACTAAGGAAAACATCCCTTATGTTTTCCTATATTCATATTTGGCTTTCACCTGCTATTTTTATCTCTGTATAGCGTGTTTGTTCTTTTAGGTATCTGCATTCTAGAGATACTGTTGGTTTTCTTTGAATTGGCATGAATGGGAAAACTTAGTATTTGAACCTCACCTTTTTTCAGAGCATTTTAATGCTCTGAGATGAGTTTGTGTTCTGTTAGTATCAAATGCAAATCATTGTAGTACCTGTTGTGATTTTATACATATAATGTAAACTCAAAGAAAGGCTGGATTTACTCTTAAGCTCTTCTAATAGTACTGTGGGTACCCAGGAGCTCAGTGAAGGAAGAGAGATAAATATGACTGTGATGCAAATAGCATTTTTTGCTGTCAAATTAAGACGTTTTGGTTTAGTAACCCCATGAAGTCATTCACAGCAAAGTATGGTAGAACCAAGATTGAAACTCAAGTATTTAAGCTCCAGATTGTTTACATGGCATTATTCAATTTAATAGTTTCCTAGACCCGCACTAGGTTCCTAGGGCTGCCACCACAAAGTAACACAAACTGGGTGACTTAAACACACAAAAACTTGTTCTCTCACAAGCAATTTCTTGTGGAGAAATTAAGGTATCAGCAGGATTTTGTTCCCTCTGAAGTCTCTAAGACTGTTTCTCATCTCTTCTATTTTCTGGTAGTCCCAGACATTCCTTGGCTTGTAGTAGCATAATTTCAATCTTTGCCTCTGTCTTCACCTGAAATTTTTTAGTCATATCCTTATACTATCTCTGATAAGAACATTAGTCATATTGGATTAAGGCACATTCTAGTCTAGTATGATCTCATCTTAACTAATGACTTCTGCAATGAGATAAAGTCCCAGAGATGAGAATTCAATGTATTTTTCTGATGTCTCAATTCCATCCATAACATATTCTGAGATTAACGCCTACAATTACATTTGTAGTATTAAGCAAGTATGTATGAAAGACTGTAAAATTAATGGCACAGAAAAGCATTTGTATCTGTTATAGCAAAATGATTGTCTTATGATTAGCTTGATTGCAATGTATCTGGCATCTACTTGACTGAATTTCTTATTACCTATGAGCAAATGACCCAAGACATGTAAGTAATGGAGTTTCTAGTAGAAGTTTAGATAGAATGTTATCTCTCACAGGCCTAGCTTGATTCTTATTTTTATTTGTTTGTGGGGTTCAGGGTTGGTAATATATTTCCTTAACGTTAGTGTAAGCATCTTATTTCAAAATTAGCAGATAAACAAGATTAAATGCTCAATTGTTATTCTGTTTTGGAAAAAACTTTTTGTTCTTTCTTAGAATTCTGCAGAGTACCAAGCATCTAGTCTTGTACATACTAAAATATTTGGAAATAAAATAGCTAGTGTTCTGTTTATATGGTATATAGTTTATAAAGTTTGACTTATAAAAACTTTATCACTGCAGAATTTAATATCTGGGTTATCAAAGAATCCAATTTATGCCCACATGCTTTTTTTTCTTTTTAACACAATACAATAAAATCCTTTTAGCTCAGTCGGTAAAGAATTTACCTGCAATGCCGGAGACCCGGGTTTTATCCCTGGGTTGGGAAGATCCCCTGGAGAAGGAAATGGCAACCCACTCCAGTATCCTTGCCTGGAAAATCTCACGGACAGAGGAACCTGGTGTATTGCAGTCCATGGGGCTGCAAAGAGTTGGGCACGACTGAATGACTAACACACACATTCATTACCAAAAAGGGAAGAACAGACTTTTACTCTGATGACAGCATATAGGCATGTGGACATATGAATGTATGAATGCTGACAGAGCTCTTCAAAATTACTTAAAATAATCATTTTATTCATCAAACAGATATTTAATGAAATTTACCATGTGCCAGACCCTATTCTGGATGCTTTTGATAGGACAGTGAATGAAACAGACAAGAATTCTCACTCTAGGGGTTTATCTTCCAGTGAAGGAAAGATGACAGCTTATATAAAGCTACAAATATATATTTACACATGTATGCATGCTTGATCAGTTACTCAATTGTATCTGACTCTTTGTGATACTTTGAACTGTAGCCTGCTAGGTTCCTCTGTCCATGGAATTTTCCAGACAAGAATACTGGAGTGGGTTGCCATTTCCTCCTCCAGGGGACCTTCTTGACACAGGGATCGAACCCACATCCTGTGTGTTCTGTATTGGCAGGTGGGTTCTTTACCTCTCCGCCGATTCCATATAAATATAAATAACTAGAGAGAGCAAAATCAACTTAACTAAAATAGAAATGTTTTGTGTTGATTTCCTGCTAAATAATAAAGAATATTTGGCAGTTCTATTTCCAGTTTTTTAAGGAATCTCCACACTGTTCTCCATAGTGACTGTACTAGTTTGCATTCCCACCAACAGTGTAGGAGGTGCCCTTTTCTCCACACCTCTCCAGCATTTATTGCTTGTAGACTTTTGGATAGCAGCCATTCTGACTGGCTTGAAATGGTACCTCATTGTGGTTTTGATTTGCATTTCTCTGATAATGAGCATCTTTTCATGTGTTTGTTAGCCATCTGTATGTCTTCTTTGGAAAAATGTCTGTTTAGTTCTTTGGTGCATTTTTTATCATATATGAAATGAATTGCCAGTCCAGGTTCAATGCATGATATAGGATGCTTGGGGCTGGTGCACTGGGATGACCCAGAGGGATGGTATGGGGAAGGAGGTGGGAGGGGGGTTCAGGATGGGGAACACATGTATACCCGTGGCAGATTCATGTTGATGTATGGCAAAACCAATACAATACTGTAAAGTAATTAGCCTCCAATTAAAATAAATAAATTTTAAAAAGAAAGAATATTTGGACAATTTGATCAGGAAATGTTCATTAGTTTGAAACTTTGAGTATAACTTCCATTTTATAGTTCAAAATGAAATATTAGGCTAATATTTAATAAATATTTAACAATAAGTAAAATTATTCCAATGAACTCAATGATTTACATATGTCTGCCTTAGTTTGATATTTATATATGTCTGTATGTTTCTATCTATCTTTCTTTACATATACCTTTTTCATAGTTGCAATTACAGTTACTATAAAGTTTTTAATTTATTTTTAATTATTTTACTGAAATTAATAAGCTGTTGCATCATTTTCTCATAGTGTCAATATTTACCATATTCTTGGTTGCTCAATCTACCACAAAACTGTGACTTAACATGGCCATTTTTTCATATGTAATTTTTTAAAAAGAATTTCTATCATTATAAAATACAATGTTAAAAGAGCATCTACATAAATTATTTTAGTTTCCTCTTTTGATTTTCTTCACTATGATAAAATGAGTGACTTTTCAGGATAAGTGAAGTCTCTCAGGGTTGGAATAATTTACTGTTCTTAGTGTATTGATAAATTTTCAATGTCCTTCATAATTGTCAATATTATGATTTTTCATCTATTGTATCACCTGTCAATCAATCAGGAAATTTCCATCTGTGTGACATTATTGATGACCACTTTCTTCATTAGAGAAACTGATGCATGGACATTAAAGGGTTGAATTGAGCTTGGTAGATGATAGCTTGTATTTTGTCTTTCGTTATACATGATCATACAGTTTTATCCTTTAAAAAATTTTGCTATAAAAATAGTGTGTAACAATGACAGAAAAGATTTCTTTCATAGGTAGCCAATGACTGTCATTATCTAGCTCATTTTTATTGTAACAAACAAAAATAGATGTCATTAAAATTAAGAGAGCAGGGCTGATAATTATGGCTACAATGGGCAATATGTAAGCTGCAGAATTAGGTGTTTTTTCTTACCATTCCTTTCTCAATTTTATTTTAGTTTTACTTATATGGTTTTCCATTACAAATCCTCAAGAGTAACCCCTAAATGCATAATGTTGAGTGCAATAGAGGACTGGGGAGAAAAGACAGAAAAGAATTTCATCCTTCACACATTGAAAACTGAAGCATGTTTCATAAAATATCAATGCTTCTTGCGAGACAAATCTGGCCATAATTATGTAGAAATCATATTTTAGTGTTTTAAAGCTAAAAATAAATTGAAGTATAAAAATTATTCAAAACAAATTGATAAAAGAATGCATGTGTGCATGTATGTGCACTCAGTCATGTCTGACTCAGTGAGACACAATGGATTGCAGTCCATCAGGCTCCTCTGTCCACGGATTTCCCTGACAAAATTACTGCATTGGGTTGCCACGCCCTCCTTCAGGAGATCTTCCTGACCCAGGAATCACATATGTGGTTCCTGTATCCCCTGCACTGCAGGCAGATTCTTTACCACTGAGCCATCAGGTAAGTCCCAAAGTTATTTAAAAATAAACTAATAAAGCTGTTAAAAATGAAGCAAATGAAATCTAGTATTCCATCTATTTAGAAAGGCTAAATTTGTATTTGGAATAATTTAGTGCCAGATACTTGATTCACATTATAATAAAATAATATCTACTGCATTTGCAGGTGAAACACACACAGAAATAAGATGAATTTCTTGATTTATTTTTAAACAATGAACTTCTAAGAAAATACAAAACATTTGCTGTTAGGCATTACTTACTTAAATGCTACCATAAGACAGGACTGAATCATCTTTTTGACTCATATATTAACTAAGAATCTGAAAGTATAACTATCCATTTTGTGATGACAAAAAGCAATTTGCCTTTAAAATCATTACTTTTTGCCGTTCCTTTTCTCCTTTATCAGTGTTGTTATTTACAACAGCAAACCCTTGAGGTCTCTGAGATTTTATTTTTCTTCCATGCCAATGATTTATTATATTAGTACAAACCATTGATTCTGTACTGCTGAGCTATCCAGCTTATGGTAGAAAAGAGGGCTGAATGTGGTTTTGAAATGCCCTTTACTTTTCATAGATAACTTAGAGTGCTGCATTAGATTCTGCTGTACAGCAAAGTGCATCAGTTACACATGTACATATATCCACTCTTTTTTAGATGATTTTTCTATATAAAAAATAAAATGTCCTTTACTTTCAAAATTCACATTGTAAAGATGACACCTCTGATTTTATAACTCGCACTGTATTACATAAAATGTTCTACCAAGTGGACAAGGTCATTTGCTTTTGAGACTAATTTCCTCTTGTGTTCAACTTGGGTTGAAGATATTAATGCATATTTTTGTGGCCTAGGCCTTGTAACTATACTAGGTAATAGAGTATTTTATGTTTTGAAGTAAAAACTTATCTTATATATTTTCTAATGAAGTAAATATGTCAGATATTTATCAATGGATGCTTTATCATTGAAGTATGGTGATACTAATGATGTTAACATCAGAAGTAACTGAATTTGTTACAAAATAATTTTGTGCTGCTGTATATAGTCTACAATATTTTCAAGCAACAGTTATATAATTTAAAAACTCTGCAGATGAATTTTATATCTGGAAGAAGCAGGAAGTGAAAGATAAGGTGACAAATCTATTAATTCAGTCAATGTAGAGATCACTAACCCATGTATACAGGAATGACAAGATAACTCTATATTATTGAATATAAATACATGGAATCATAAGATTTTGCTGATGCAGTTTGCTCTTCCTGAAAAGATTTTCCCCTCCCCGNTTGACTTATGTGGGAAATGAATCAATAGACTACAATTTCTAGTCCATTTTTTCACCTATGTTTTCATGTGAGTTGGTAAATCAATCAGATCAGGTGAGCTATGAAAATAAAGTGAGCTTTGTATTGTTTCAAGAAAAGATTTGAAGGAAAATAAAGGGTTGTTGGCAGCCAGCTGTTTTCCATCTTCATCAAGGAATGAACAAGAAAAAAATGGTTTAAATTACAATGGGAGGAATTAAAGCTAAATAATATAACACAGCCACAAAAGCAGTAAAACACAAGGAACAGCAACCAGAGGAAATCTTGGAACTTTATTCTTTTTTCCTGAAAAGAAAACAGGCTCTCTTTTTTGCTTTAATGTTAGTATCAATAGACCCTATCAGACCCCTAACATATTAATATAACTTTACACCAACTGTATGATGAAACTGATGGAAATCAAATAATAGTGATATGAGGTAAAATATAATGCCCTTTAAAGAGACTACTCTGCTTTGATATGAGACTTTTTATCAGGAAGGCAGAAAATTGAGTTTTAATGAAAATTATTTTCAACTCTCTATTAAAGAGTAATGACATTTTCAAGAAGTTTTAGAATCTATAAATAAAAATATATACTTTAAGTTAATTATTATTAAAATCTGCATTTTAAAAAGTATAGATTATTAAAACCTACATTTAATCCATTTCAAAATGTTAGAATGGTTAAAATAAAAATGTCTTAGCAATTTAAATGGCATTGTGCTGCTGCTGCTAAGTCAATTCAGTCATGTCAGACTCTGTGCGACCCCATAGATGGCAGCCCACCAGGCTCCCCATCCCTGAGATTCTCCAGGCAAGAACACTGGAGTGGGTTGCCATTTCCTTCTCCAGTGCATGAAAGTGAAAAGTGAAAGGGAAGTCGCTCAGTCGTGTCCGAGTCTTAGCGATCCCATGGACTGCAGCCTACCAGGCTCCTCCTCCCATGGGATTTTCCAGGCAAGAGTACTCAAGTGGGGTGCCATCGCATTCTCCGTGCTAGCACACCCCAACATACAGACATGTCTGGTTTCAGGGGCTGTTACATGAGATGTGTTTTGTAAAATAGAAATGAGTTTCTTACAAGCACATTATTATAATTTGTTATAATGTACAGTGTATTTTTAATAATATCCAGTGTATTTAAAGAAAAAAAATGGCTGTACAGCATGTGGGCTCTTAGTTCCCTGACCAAGGATGGAACCTGTGTCTCCCCTGCACTGGAATCATGGAGTCTTAACCACTGGACTACCAGAGAAGTCCCCATGTCCATGTTACAATACTTTTAGGTTGGGTTCAATCAAATTATAATCTACAACCACAAAATATAGCAATTATTGGTCTTTGTGTCTTTATCCCAATTTCTTCCCTTTCCCCTTTCTTTCAAATAGAACAAATGTCAGTAAATAGATTTAGTTTGGGTTTCTCACTACACTAGATGCTGAGAATATAGAGATAATAAAAGTTTAATTTCCAAAAGTTCACAGTCTGATGGAGGAGACATGCAAATGAACTATGAGAATGCAGTAAGGTATGTGCTATGAAATTCACAAATCTACATTATCCTGGATTTTGCAGAAAAGCAAGTAGTACCTACTACTAAGGGATATCCATGAAGTAGGGAACATGAGTCTCTAATTAGAAACTATATTGTGAGTATGTGGATTTAGAAGCAGGAGACGATTCTCTGTGATTAGGTTAAAAGGTACCTAGCTCATCTCTCTTGGCATCAAGGCCCCAGAGAAAAGAAGGGAACCCAGTGAAACAAAGACATGTTTGGGAGGAGGTGAAGGCTTAGATGTAACCTCTGAGGTCTCTTCGGGAACTCCCACTTTTCCTTCTATCAACCTCCAGCAGCAATCATTTTTATTGTGGCATACAAATGGAAATATTCTCCCTTCATCTTTCCTTTTTTTTGTTATATAATAAGTGTATGTTCACTATGAAAATAAAATCTTAGCAATAAAATTAAGTCCAAAAGGGGGAATAAAAGCTCAATGTCCTACATCTTAATTTAAGCACAAGAAATCAGTAATTTATGTCTCCCAGAGTCCCTACAGGTTTGTCCTGATGGTTTTGACCAGAGTTTCATTTGTCCTTGGGCCACTGCTAGACAGAAAGTTGTTTCATAGCTTCTCTCTGTCCTCTCATACCTGAGGAAAGCACACAGTCCTCATGAGGCTTTCTAAGAGATTTTGCTGCTAGCAACAATGGGCAAGAGAAACATTAAATGCAAAGGGAAAGTTTAAAATTGTCGAAAAACCTAACTCTGCAAAAGTGGTTCTGCTCTTCAACTTGTTGTATGACTTTGGGCAAAATATTAATTTAATCATGTATTTTAAAAAAAAGACTAAAGAAAAGATTTGACCAGATAATGTAAAACAGTACTTCCAAGCTTATAATTCTATTCATTGGAATATGAATAAATTAGTCCCAAATTTCATTAAAAAAGAAGGAAAGAAAGAAAGAAGCAACTTTTTCTGAGGCCCTAACCTTGCTCTTCTGAGCATTTTTATTACCAGGATTTAGTGCTCATGTGTTCTTCTCCAGGATGTGGCAAAACGTGGTGATATTTGTCATTCCATTTGATGACAAGTTTATGCAGTTTCTCTAGCTGGCTGGATGAATATCTGTGTCCAGACTGGAGATGTATTCTGAGTAAACTGCTCTTTGCAAAAGAGAAACCCAGTTTGTTTTTTGTTTTTTTCCCTGTTAATAGTGTAGGAACATCTTTACTCCCTAAAGCCACCAAATATGCTCTACAGTCAGGAAGGTTGCCTTCTTTCTAACCCTTCCTTTTACTCCATATCTTCCTTATTTTACTTGGAACCTTTCAGAGGTAAAAGGAAACACACTAAGATGAAATCCTACAAAACTCTACAGATGAGTCATTAAATAGAAAGAAACAAAATCAGTGCTAGAAAAAGGAAGGGGAGAAAGACTCAAACTCTAGCTGTGGAAAAAAAGAAAGCATCTCTGGTTGAGGAAAATCATGTATAAAGTAGAGAATATGAGAGTTAAAAACTGCCTTTAATGTGCAATTATATGCTATTTAGAAACCTCATTTTCAAAAGTTGTAGAATGAAAATAAAATCACAGTGAATGGATATTTCATAGTTTTCATACAGTTCTTATTGTGCTTTGAAATTATAGAAGGATAGAACATATTTTTCAGATAAAGGATCTGGGAGGACTCTCAGAGACTGGTTCCTGCTGTTGAGGAATATACCAGCTTCAAAACTAGATGACACAGGTACACTGCCAGCCATTTGGCAGCAGCTTCTGTTCTCTTGGACTTCCATGGTGGCTCAGACGATAAAGTGTCTGTCTACAATGCAGGAGACCTGGATTCCATCCCTGGGTCTGGAAGATCCACTGGAGAAGGAAATGGCAATCCACTCCAGTATTATTGACTGGAAAATCCCATGGACAGAGGAGCCTGGTAGGCTACAGTCCATGGGGTTGCAAACAGTCGGACACAACTGAGCGACTTCACTTTCCTTTCCTTTCCTTTTCTATCCTCTTAGCAGAATCGATAACTCCCTTGAATGAAAGTCACCAAATGATGGTTCAACTAAAATGCTTACCACTGGCTTGCCTAAAATGTTAACCTATGTTCTACTTTGTGATAGTTATTTTTTTTTTTTTTAAGTAGAGAGCAGCATGAGTTACTAAATGATCAGAGACTAATATCCTAGTTTTAATATTTACTTCCTCTGGGTCAGGAAGACCCCCTGGAGACGGGATAGGCTACCCACTCCAGTATTCTAGGTCTTCCCTTGTGGCTCAGCTGGTAAAGAATCTATCTGCAATGCACGAGACCTGGATTTGATCGCTGTGTTGGGAAGATCCCCTGGAGAAGGGAAAGACTACCACTCTAGTATTCTGGCCTGGAGAATGCCATGGACTGTATAGCCTATGGGCTTGCAAAGAGTCAGACAAGACTGAGTGACCTTCACTTTCACTTTTCACTTTCCTTGAGATTATGAATAAAGTTACTCTACCTGTCTTAGGCTTGCTTTCTTCACCATAAAATGTAAATATTAAATACCTATTTTCAAAGGTGATTTTGAAGATTATATTTAATATAAATAACATTCCTAATACAGCATCTGAAAATAAATATTATGTAGTATTATTTATCTATTTTCCAGTATGTCACATTGTTATTCTAATTTTCCATTTATGATGCTAAAGTTATCTGCATGTCAACATTTTAAAAATATATTATCCATTACCTTTTTATCTTGAATGTATCCAAGAAATTATTTATCTAAAGGGTTCTATCTAATCTAAAGGCCCGGAGATTACAGGACAGTCAAACTTTAACCCTTAACGAAGAGAAGGACATATGGAGGGAAAGTATCTACCATGAAATTCAGAGCTGGTAACATTATGCAATGGAGAAATACCCAGGAGTTGATTCAAGAATGTTGACTGTAGGAGTAATGAAATAGTGGAAATGAGGTGAAATTGAGGTCAAGATTTCTGATATTTCATTTGAGTTAAATCTCACCATGCAAGATGATCTCAGAGCTTCCTTAATGATTATGGCAGTGAATATGAAAACACTTTCCAGGAGAATCAAGAGCTAAGGTGAAGCTTTCAACTTTGTGGGAGACAAAACAAGCAGAGAGAGGAAAACTGATTAAAGAACAAAGTGAGCAGGGATGAGCTTTTAAAATACCATAAGCTGAATACGAAATGAAAATTCAGCAAAATAAATCATCTTGTATAGATACTCCTTATGCCTTGGGCTCCTCATTGCATGGGATATGGATTTCAAAAAAAGTATCCTGAAAGAGAAAAGACTGATGCTTCCAGACAGTCATAATCCTTACTTACACTTAGAAGTCTTTTAACATTGTTCAGTTGCTAAATTGTGTCCAACCCTTTGAAATCCCATAGATAGCAGCATTCCAGGCTCCTCTGTCCTCCATTATCTCCCAGAGTCTGCTCAAATTCATGCCCATTGATTTGGTGATGCTATCTAACCATGCTACCTAATCATCTCATCCTCTGCCATCCCCTTCTCCTTTTGCTTTCAATCTTTCCCAGATCAGGGGCTTTTCCAGAGACTCAGCTCTTCACATCAGGTGGCCAAAGTATTGGAGTTTCAGCTATAGCAATAATCCTTCCAGTGAATTTTCAGGGTTGATTTTTTTTTTAGAATTGACTGGTTTGATCTCTCAATCCTAGGGACTCTCAAGCATTTTCTCCAGCACTACTATTCAAAAGCATCAGTCCTTCAGCACTTGCGGGGGGGGGGGGGGGGGCGCCCCGCAGAAAAAGAGAGGCAG